>BJCM01057428.1:0-13904 GCA_018326385.1 Flaveria bidentis
ATACAATTGACTAGACACAAAAAAATCAATTGTAGAGTCAAAAGGCAGATTGCCTTTTGACTTGTGACTATGACATGCTATAGCTCACATCCTTATCTATTACAAAAAGGATAAAGTACATAAAGTAGAAAGTTACAGACTCAAGACCTCAATGTACGGTTACCAAAAGCATGAACTTTTTCACCAACTCATGTAATTGGTGACTTGCAGAGATGCAGCGGAAATGTGTCCAGCTTTATGGAATAGTACAACAGATAAAGCATGTTACTAAAAGTCTTCAGAAGAAATCTGTCTTCATGAACTTGAAACTTGAAGCTTCGAAAGACTTTGTCTCTGAAGCTTCGAAAGACTTCATGTTTGGCTTTGAAAGATATTGGTCTTGTCTTCGGAAGATTTCACACTTAGAGTATTTTCTGTTTCATGTGTGAAACTTCCTAAGCTTCTTCTTTAATGCACTTGTGCAGCATGCAGGATAGACTTAAGATGTTTAGGTTGCATCAGCCTTTTCATTAATCTCTACAACATTTTATACGACCGTACATATAGTTGTATACGCCCGTATCTCTATTCTACAATTACATAACAAAAACCAAAAAAACATTTTCTTATTTTCTTATAAACATGTATCTAATAATAATAATCCGAGTGGCTGTGGGTCCTTCAACCAAACAAAAACTTGCGGTTATTTTTCCTCCATTATCCCTCCCAAATATCCTCCACCAACACCTCTTCATCACCTTCATTCGCATATGATTTCAGAATTCATAAACTCCTCATCATTCCTTTGAAGTTTTCAATTCAACTTCCTTTAATTCGCATATGATTCCAGAATTCCATTCAGTTGTGAGGTAGATTCTGCATCCTCAATGGCTTCTATTAGATGTTGTGTGCATTTAGATAGTTATCAATCCAAGAAGCTTAACTCCGTGTTGCAGTTCTCTGATCGAGCGTTGATTTTTGCATTTACTAGTGTGACTAACCACTCATTTGGTAATCTCAAGAAAGTTAGGGTTTCTAGGTTAGATACTGAGATATCTGATGTTGTACAGTATGGTACTGTTGATAGACCTGTGGATTTGAGTGATGATAGTGTTGTTCTGGAAAACCCTAAATTGCATAGGAAGTTTAAGACAGGGAAGAGGAGTATATGGAAACGGTTGGATGGTATGAAAAATGTGGCAAAGGATTTGAAGGTGATGCGCGACTCTGTAAATGAACATAGCACTCAACAAATTGGTTGTGTAGATAATGAATTTTACGAAAGATTCAGTTCGTGTGGGATTGAATCGAGTTTGGAACATTGTAATGGTATTTTGGTGAAGCTTGAGAATGGTGGTCGTGATGACGAAGTTTTAAAGTTTTTTGAATGGATGAGAATTAATGGAAAGTTGGTGCAGAATGTGAGTGCTTATAAGTTGGCTTTAAGGGTGTTGGGTAGGAGGCAAGACTGGAAAGGAGCAGAAAGGTTGATTCAGGAGATGCAGACTGAGTCAGGTTGTGAACTGAGTTTCCAGATTTTCAACACACTTATTTACGCTTGTCATAGGCAGGGACTTGTGGGTCCTGGCACAAAGTGGTTTAAGATGATGTTAGATGCAGGAATCCAGCCTAATGTTGCTACATTTGGCATGATTATGAGTCTTTACCAAAAAGGTGGGAATCTTGATGAAGCAGAGATTGCATTTTCACAAATGAGGAACTATAGGATTGTTTGCCATAGTGCATATTCAGCTATGATTACTCTCTATACGCGTCTTGGATTATATGAAAAGTCGGAGGAAATTGTTGAGTTCTTGAAAACAGACAGAGTGGTCTTGAATCAGGAAAATTGGTTGGTTTTGTTAAATGCTTACAGTCAACAAGGGAAATTATATGAGGCTGAAAATGTGCTGGCATCGATGCATGCAGCTGGATTCCACCCTCATGTAGTTGCTTACAATACACTTATAACTGGATATGGGAAAATCTCAAAAATGGAGGATGCCAAAAGAATTTTCCAAAACCTGGTTTCTGCTGGTTTGAAACCTGATGAAAGCACTTACAGAACCATGATTGAAGGTTGGGGTCGAGTACAAAACTTTAAAGAAGCAGAGTTGTATTATAATGAAATGATTAGATTAGATTTTAAACCGAATTCATCAAATTTGTACACTTTGATCAATCTGCAAGCCAAATATGGAGATGAAGCAGGTGCTATGAGAATTATAAAAGATATGATATTGATTGGATGCCAGCTTCCCTCTATTCTTAGTATTGTTTTGCAAGCATATGAGAAGGTGGAACGGTTCGATAAAGTTCCTTATGTTATTAAAGGTTTGCTATACAATCATGTTTTGACTAATCAAACTTCATGTTCGAGTCTAGTAATGGCTTATGTGAAACACGGTTTGGTAGATGATGCCATTGAAGTTTTGGGGACTAAAAGATGGAAGGATAAAACGTTCGAGGATAGTTTATATCATTTATTGATTTGTATGTGTAAGGAGCTGGGTCATCTTCATAATTCTATAAAGATATACGCATCTATGCCTAAACGTGACAAGGTTAATTTACATATCACATGCACCATGATTGATGTTTATAGCTGTTTGAATCAGTTTAAGGAAGCAGAAATCCTCTATATAAATCTAAAGTCAAAAGGTATTGCTTTGGATTTGGTAGCATACAGCATAGTAGTAAGGATGTATGTGAAATCTGGATCCTTAAATGATGCATGTTCAGTTCTTGATGTAATGGAGAAACAAAAAGATATTGTTCCAGATGTATATTTATTTCGAGATATGCTTAGAATTTATCAAAGGTTGGGGATGGTAAGTAAATTGGCTGATATGTACTACAAAATCTTGAAGGCTGGAATTTCTTGGGATCAAGAAATGTATAATTGTGTCATTAATTGTTGTGCTCGTGCTTTACCTATTGATGAACTTTCTAGGCTATTTAATGATATGATTCAGCATGGTTTTTCACCTAATACCACAACTTTTAACGTAATCCTTGATGTTTATGCGAAGTCTGGTCTTTTTAAAAAGGCGAGACAAGTGTTTTGGATGGCTAAAAAACAAGGTATGGTTGATGTCGTTTCTTATAATACTCTTGTGGCTGCATATGGAAAAGGTAAAGATTTAAGAAATATGGCTTCTGTTGCCAGAAGAATGAAATTCAATGGTTTTTCTGTGTCTCTTGAAGCATATAATTGTATGTTGGATGCTTATGGGAAAGCTGGTGAAATGGAGAAGTTTAAAAATGTATTGTTGAGAATGAAGGAATCAAATTGTGGTGCGGATCATTACACATTTAATATTATGATTAATATATATGGAGAGAAAAGATGGATCGAAGAAGTTGGTGATGTATTAATGGAGCTTAAGGAATCTGGGTTGAAACCAGATTTATGCAGCTATAACTCCTTAATTAAGGCTTACGGGATTGCGGGTATGGTTGAAGATGCAGTGGATTTGATTAAAGAAATGAGAAAAAATGGAATAGAGCCTGATAGGATCACATATACTAATCTGATTGTTGCTTTCCAAAAGAATGATATGATATTGGAGGCGCTTAAGTGGTCCTTGTGGATGAAACAAATGGGGATGTGAAGTCTTTGATGTCCTGATGTTCTTGTTCATATTGGAATTTGCAAGTAGAGGTACGAAAGTCTCTTCCATTTCTCGTTATCTGTATTTATTGTCCTTCCGTCTTTATGGATTTTCATCCTCTTGGAAAGGAATATATGTTTTTTCATTCCTTCAAGGAATGTAATTAAAGTTCACATTTTAATCTATTATTTCCTTCAAAAGATTATAATAACAATAATTTATCAGTCAAAATTATATTTTAATAAAATTGTGTTTTAAATATCTTATAGTTAGCTGATAAATATACATGGTTAAACAATAATTTAAGCATGGAAGGAAGGTTAGTGGCATTTGGGTGGTTGTAAAATGGTGGTTAGAGGACAATAATTTAAACATGAAATCCTATGTTACTTTATAATTTTATGATTTTATTATAATCTTATATCTTTTTTTTATTAAATTATGTCTAACTGGAAGTAAAATACATATCTTTTTTTCCAAGAGCAAGGTCACTCAAGGAGTTTAGTTGGTGGGGATCGAACTTAAAACATCCTTCGGAGAGACCTAAGTTTTCACCACTCGACCACTCCTGCTGGATAAGTAAAATATATATGTGGAATTATATATAACACTATAATGTAAACAATTGATATATACACTGATATTTATTTATTAAATACACAAAGAAGAATATTATCTTTTTTAGTAGGATATCATGTCTAATGGTAATTCAAATAAGGAATTGGCAAAAAGGTAAAATAAATACGCATACAACATACTTGAATGACCCTTCTCATCCTTCATGCCAACCAAATAAGGTAATGGAATGCAATGGATATTCCAATTTGCTGCACATTCCATTATCTCATCCATTCCATTCCCTTGTCATTCCATTTCCTCGCCTCTTCTACCAGTTAACCCTAAACAACAAAATTCTAGCATAGGTTTGACTCATATCCATGCTCCTACTTAATGAGTATTGTCTATAGTTGCTTTGTGTAAATCTCTGTTTTATACTGAAAGACATGAGATGATTATCCTTGAATATAAGAAATTTGAAAAACCCTTTTTTCTTGCAGGTTACCTTAATTGATTTTTTAATGGAAGATTTCAAGATCTGTTTCCTTTTGAAAGAAGCTACCATCACAGGTTCTAAAGTATACAATTCCAATCTCAGTTATATAGATAATTATATCTTTGTCTTATCATCTGAATATTTTCACCTAGCCATGGTTATTTTCAGATTTCGTACACATTCCTGTAATGAGTTTTGGATCAATAATAAAATAGTTGTACATGGACGGAATATAATGTAAATTTTTTAAAGATATTTTGGGTAAACTTTATAGGTTTGAGTAATAGGATTTTATTGAGTTAAAAGTATTCCCATCTATTGCTTTATGATCTTAATTGATTGAAAAGATGTTTACTAGTAGAAGGTTGCCATGAGATTATATAGAATTCTACGCAAGTCAAGAAGACCCAAGTTTTACGTGAAAACTCTAGAAGCCTCCCAAACTAATTAGGGTTTACAATTTAGTGAAGGAGAAAACTAAACATTGGCCCAAGCCTAAAGCCTTCACAAGTCCAACATGAATGTCTTAGTAAGAGTACTAACGCCATATGTTAAGCTTGTAATGACAAAACGATGACATAGAGCTTGCCTTTTGTTAGTTTTCAGGATTGAGTTTGGCTCGTTTATTATTTGTTGATTATTTGATTTTATATTTTCATAACATATATAATTATCTTATATATACTTATAATTATACATATAACATAATATATATTATCTAGTTATTTTGATCTTAATTATAAGAATAATAATAATAATTATGCAATTATGTATATATATTTTAAATTAAATAAAAACTATTATATTTATATAAATAATAGGTTTCATGAGTCTAATTAACATGCTCATGCTCATGTGATTAATGTGATTCAATTGCCTCGGGCTCGCACTCGTTTGAGCTTGTCTTGACAAGAGATTATAGCAATCCGATCTTGAATAGTTCATGAGCAACGAAGATCATTCACACCCTAGTTAGGTGTTAATACGAGTGAAGTGGTGGTCCTAGGCTTTTTAAAAGTAAGGTGAAAGCATTTCAGTTACGAAATGATCAAATTTAATAGGGGTTGCTGCGGATTATAGTAATTAAGTAATAAGTCAAAGAGCACATTTTAATAATCTTATTCCAAAATTACGTGTTCGGCATTTTTAAAGTGCTATGTATGCACTATTTAACTCACGTGCCATATAAAAAATCTCTATTTTCTCACATGTAAGACGTTTCCACGGGGCTTCCATTCAAAAGTCCTCGCGCTTGCCAAGATCTTTACGTTTTGGGTTTTGTATGAGTTGGATAGCTTTTTAAAGCGTTTAAGCGTGTAATCACTTTTAGGTTAAAGTATTTCGTAGGTACACAATATCAATGATAAGATAAGCCAACACTTGGATAGTTGCCCTGTGGGCCTCGCCATTAGCCCTTTGGAATCCCGGGTCTAGGGGCTTCGCCCTTATAGTCTTAGAGGTTCCATGGTTCCTGAAATCGGAAAATTATTGAATGAGCGTGCATTCCACACCTCCTAACTCATATATTATTCATGTTTATTCTAACTTCTCATGTGATCTTAAGTTTATTGAGCGGCCCAATTGATAGGTTAATTGTGTTGTTGAATCCTTCAATGAGATAGTATAACTGACACCAATACATGATCCGCATGATGATGGAGACATCAATCCATGGACATAATATGTTATGACTTATGATCATGTAAACGATGACTATAAGGTGATTAGATTGTCACAATATAGTGCATAAGGCGTGAATTTGTAGTTATTGTTTACACTTTGAAACTGAACATGTGGTAATCAACGGTTTTCCTTGCAATTTCTCTCCATGTCTTGTAGTGGTCATGGTGTGTGCGCTGGTGGGTGCGGACGTGCACTCCACTGGCTTGTAAGTTAAAAACCCAATCCAAATATGGGTTACTTGATATTTGCTTTTGACCTTGCCTGAGTCAACTTTCAATCGATGCCACAACTCGAGTATTATGATTATTACGTGGCTCTAGATTGACAACGATGAATGGCGTGATGAGTGTTTTCTCATATGGTATAACCAATCAATTATCTAAATAATGGTTAGGAACTAGTCTAGGAATTGAAGCAAAGGTTTGTGATTTATGATATTGAAAAGAAGAAATGCAAACAAATGTGGTTATATGATAAATCGCATATGTCCACATTTGTTTGTCAGGAGAGCCTTGTTTAGAAACGAGCAAGTACTTTAAGTGAAAGATGAAATGTTATGAGTTTTTCTTTCTTTGCTTTTTTGTCACGTTTTATTTCCTTTTCATGTATTTATATAACTATATATGTTAATTGAATTTTAAAATCTTGTTGCATGTATGCAAAGTGATTGGATTCTTGTTATTATTGTTGCCAAATGTTTACTATTTTGGCCCATTAATATACAAATGGATTAACTGGGGTTGCAAATTATTGTTTTTCTAAAACATTGCTAAAAAGAAACAAGTCAAATGAGTTTATAATTAGCCTAAAGGTTTTTAAACCCCAAATTCACTTTATTTAACTGAAACTTTTGTTATTATTATCATTTTAGCAATATAGTTTTTATAATTTTTCTAATTAATATTATATATATATGATATTGTTCATAACAAGCTTGACCAATTTGACCCGTTTCCTTCATGTTCAATCTTTTAGCTTAACCTATTTGACACATTAGAGTTATAACCCAAATTGATCCATTTCTAGTTAATGGTGTTCATCATAAACAAATGATAATCCTTGTGTTTCCGACAGTCATGGTAGTGGCGGTGGGTGGGGTTAAGGCACTTTACATGCATTTCTTGACTGAAATGCCCTCATGGCTCATATCATTTTAATCAAACTTATTGTATATTTATTTTGCATAGACTTGACCTGCATATCGCCACTATGATTGATATCTATACTTGTTTGGATCAGAATAGTTCTAGTGCTGAGAATGAAGGAATCAAATAATGCTTCTAATCATTACACAAGACATATATGTTTGTTTTAGATGTGTTTATAAAATAAGAGTACTATCTTTTTTACCTAAATATTTGTTTTCATCCAGTTCAATGCACTATATTTTCCAACATACTTAAAGAAAATGATATATTATGGCTGATGCACTTAGAATGGATCAATTAATCATTTATACATTCATGGAAGATAATGTAATTGAGTTAAAAAATCTTGGGTAAATTTTATAGAATTGCACCCATTTATTGCTTTATTGTCTTATTTGATTCATAAAATTATTACTACCGGAAAGTTGCCTCCAGATTTTATAGAATTTAACGCAATCGTTAGACTCAAGGTCCATGTGGAAACTTGGAAACTTTGGAAGCCTCCCCAAGGTTCTTTTATCTAGAAGATCTGGAAGAGTTTATAAATTTCTAGATAATCCATAGTCGATTTGAAGTATTAAAGAAAATAGTTCCTAGCCATCCATTTTTAGATATGCTTAGTTTATGGGTGGCCTTCATGTGTCTCAAGACATCTCAAATTTTCTGTAAAGAAAGCTAGACTGGTATTGAATAATAAAAGCCAATAGGGGAAAACCTACTATATAGAAACAAGAACTGGATCTAGAAACTGGAACTTATATATAAGAAACCGGAACATGACAAGAGCAGGAAATTGCGTTGGAATTGGACATCACAAACATTCTACACATATGGTAGAATTAGGGTTCCAGTGATAAATTCAGGCAGCCAGTGGTTGGTAGGGGTGTTAAAAAATATCCGAAACTGAATCTGAAATTTGGATATCCGAAAATTAGGATATCTGAACTTCGGATATCCGAAATTTCGGATTCGGATAGTGATATTGAGAATTTTCGGGCGAAATATCCGAAATATCCAAAATATTTTTATAAAAGTTTAAAAATATTAAATATTAATTAAATATTTTGGATATTTTCAGATATTTCGGATATTTTAATAAAAATTTCGGATATATGACAAAGATTTCAGTAAAATCTATTATATTTTATTAAAGTTTATTAAATAATACAACTTTTTTTTTGAAATTCGGATATCCGAAATTTCGGATTCGGATTCGGATAGTGAAATTCACTATCTGAAATTTCGGATATCCGAATTTAAACACCCCTATGGCGATTAGATTTCGGTGTCAAATTACAATGATGATGACATCATTGGAGTCAGACCGAGACGGAGGAGACACTAGAGAAAAGTCTATGGACTCAGGCCGCACATGCACCCTGATTGGTTGTTTCCGAAGGTGTAGGTGGTGGTTAGATGCAAAAGTCATCCAGAAAAAAAGATTTAGTGACTTAAGTCAGATCTGAAATAGGAATATGAATTGGAATTTTAAACTGGTCTGGAATATAACAGAATATAACAAACTGGAACTTGAAAAGAAAAGAACTGGGAACTAAGGAGCAAAAAAGGATAGGTATCGATGACAGTGATGGTTTGTTACCCTCTCTAAGGTTTCCTATTTTCTTTTATATTGCTTTTTTTGTTGCCTTAAGGGTTGTTTGATAGCCTCTTAATGATTCCATTAAATGGGTATATCTGACTCGGCCAGCACTCAAAGATAGAGAAGCTGTTTGATAGCCTTTTAATGATTCCATCCTCTAAACCGGTAAGAGGTTAAAGTGTTTGTTTAAAAAAAACACAACCTCTTAACCATTCCATTCAGCTCTTAATGGTTAAGTTAAAAACGAATGTAATGTGGACCTCATTCAACCTTCCGAAAGCATTCTTCCCACCCCCATCGCACACCGCACCTGCTACAACCTTCCTCGCCCAACCTTCCTCGCCGTCATCCACCCTTCGGCCACGTCCACCCTCTAGCTACATCCACCCTTTAGCAACATCCATCCGCTGGCCAAACCTTTCCGTATCGATAGAATGAGCATCCTCCCCTGACGTCCATTCGCTGATGACCTCCACCCTCTGGCCACGTCCATCTGTCGGCGACGTCCATCCAATTACCGACACCTATTGTATGTTAGCTTTGATTCTAACAATGGTTTCTTTAGAAAAGTCCATGGCATTTGCTTAAAATAATTGAAACAATATATCATTTTTGTAATGAGTGAAATTAGATATTTTTTGTTGGGTTTGGTTAAGGAAGATTGGTAACTTAGTGATGCAAACCAACTGTTCGATGAAATGCCAAAAAGATCTTTTGGTGTTGGATTTGCTTCAAGTTGTTACGTGGAGAAATTTGGTAATTTGGGATGCAAACCAAGTAAATGATGAAATGACATAAAGAAGATGATGGTTGATGGTTCTTTTTCTTTCTTGTTATTAGTTTATAATTAGAAAGTTGAGAACTTATCTTGTTTCTATTCATCAAGTGGACTATTACCCTATTTGCACACTTGAAACATATATGTTGTTATATGGTATGTGTTTTGAGTTTATGCACACAAAAAAGTAGGAAGACTACCAATGGGCTATCCAGATCTATATTTAGTCCCAAAATAGTTCAGAGGGGTAAAATAGTCATTTTGCACTATTATTTAGATATTCAACAAAATAACATTTACCGATTCAACACTTACTAGTTCATAATCTTTTAACTGGTCGGACCTTTTACTAGTTTTAGATGTTGCCAAACAACCCTAGAGTGTGTTTGGTTCATTTAAAAAACATCTATTAATGGTTTATAGAGCCTCTTAATGGGTAAGGGGCTATGTGGCACTTGTGAATGATTAAGTGCTGAACCAATAAAATGTCTGAACCATTAAGTGCTAAACCATTAAAATGTCTGAACCATTAATAGCCAGTATATCATTTAACTATCCAAATGCAAATATCCGACCAATTCAGATAAGAGGTCTTAACCATTCAGCATTAGACCTCTTAACCATTCAGCACTAGTATAATGCTTAACCATTCAGAGTCATATGTCTGAACCATTCGGACATTTGCTCGCGAAACAAATAGTCTCAACCATTAAGTGCTGAACCATTCAGACATCTGAACCATTAAGAGGCTGATTAAGAGGCTGCCAAACAACACCTAAGTCTTATAAACATGTTGAATGATTTAGAGGTTACCTCTTATTCAATCATACTGGCTTAACACAAGATTGGCAAACAGTCTTTTAGTCTTAGAGGTTCAGTATGGATGCCTTAATAAGAGTACTAAGGCTGCACATTGAGCTTGTAGAGACAAAACAATGACATAAAGCTCGCCTTTTGTTAGTTTTCAGGCCTAGACTTTGGAGCATTTTTCTTTCTTGGAAGTTGGCCGGGTTTAGGGGTGTAAATGAGCCCAAGCTCGGATAATTTTTTGTTTATTGATTACTTAGTTATTTTATCTACCAATGGGTTTGGTGGCCCGGAGACTTTGTAGGAACATCATTATGGGAAGATTTAAAGTTTAAATATCGGCAAGTGTAATATGTATGTGGGGTGTAGTTAAGTAGTAGTAGAATAAAGTTGTCGTTAAAACAAGTTATTTATATATATGTATATATATCTCTCTCTCTCCCCCCCTCTTTATGCTGAGTACAAGGTTGCCAAACCGCTCCTTAGTCTTAGAAGTTCAATTTGGATGCCTTAATAAGAGTACTAAGGCTGCACATAGAGCTTGTAAAGATTAAACAATGACATAAAGCTCACCTTTTTTTCGTTTTCAGGCCTAGACTTTGAAGCTTTTTTCTTTCTTGAAGTTGGCCGGGTGTACGGGTGTAAATGAGCCTAAGCTCGGATAATTATTTTGTTTATTGATAGTTATTTTATCTACCACTGGGTAAGTGGCCCAGTGGCAGAGGTTTTGCCTATAGGAGCACTATTATGGGGTGATTTAAGGTTCAAACATTGACAAGTGTAATATATATGTGGGGAGTAGTAAAAGGATAAATTTGCCATTCTAAAAAAAATATTTTATCTTTTCTTTCCTCCTCTCTCTAAACATATGTCTATGTATGTGTGTGTGATATGAACTCAGTCCCCACCTTTGACTTATTGCCAAGTCCAACCAGTCCTAATAGTTCTAGATTAGTAGGGGGAGTGGGGAAAACTTCTGGATAAGTTTTATGCTTTGTATGTGTGTTTTGTTCAGAAAGAACTTGTCTTAAATATTATTAACTGGTTTGTATTTAGAATACAGAGATTTGCCCTCTCGAATGTGATTGTTCTTGTTACGTGTTTCGGTGAATCAATTCGTTCAATTCCAGTTCTTATCAATGGTTCCATCATTGGGAAATCAAATGGTATCTCCCACCCGGGATTTGGCAGATCAACTAGCAACCATTGTAGCAAAATTAGATGCCATTCTTGCATCTTTGACGAATGATGTTGAAGAAATCAAAGCTCGGTTGAACCTCACAGAAGGTTGGAACAGAAAGAATCAAACAATGATTTGAATATAGTGGAGGTGGATCTGCAGGGATCCGAGCATGACTCTTCAGTATCTTGGATCCAAAAGTGGTGGCAGAATCATTGATCGAAATGACGTAACCAGTGATGGGATTGCGGTTGTTGACGAAATAGATGACACTATAGCGTGGGGGCTGACGAAGAAATTAACGGAAAATGGCAGCCATGATCAAAAGAAAAGAGGAGACATTGGTGCTCTCATTGACAAAATTGATGACAAAAGAATTGAAGCTTGGGTGCGGCGAAGAAATTAATAGCAAATGGCAGCCGTTATCGGAAAGGGCTAGGAAAAAATGGTGTTGTCATTGCAAGGTTGGTGTTGCTGCCCAGGATCATGGTTGTAATTTTATATTGTGTGGACTTAGGGAAGAATATTTTCAAGTTAATTGGGTTGTTTGGTAGTCCCTATACCTGCAGTTATGCGCTCAATTAGAACAAGATTAGAGACTACAATAGTCCTTTTCAGAAAGATATAACAGTTGGTTCTAGATGCTATGTTCGAATTGGCTTTTAGCTCTGCAGGTATCAGACACGTGGAAATCAATGAAGACATGAAAGCCGCTCGGAACAATTATGACTTATTCAAGAATTAATTTCCTTATCTTTGACTTGAGGTCAAGTCGTTTCTCTAGGCAGGTAGTGTTGATATGAACACAGTCCCTGCCCTTGACCCATTTTCCAAGTCAAACCAACCCAAATAGTTCCCGACTAGTAAGGGGAGCGGGGAATATTGCCAGATAGGTTTTAGGCTTTATATTTGTGTTTTGTTTAGGAAGAACTTGTCTTGAATGTTATCAAGTGGTTTGTATTTAGAATTCGGAGATTTTCCCTTTTAAATGTGGTTCTTGTAATCAGTTTCAGTGAATCAATGCCTTTCATTTCCGGTTCTTATCAATGCTATGGATTGAAATCATTGCAAGGTATGAGACTTGTCCCACATGGTTGTATGGAGAGGGACATGGTTGTATGGGGAACAAATGTTGTTTATAGATCACATGGGTTCCCTCACCCATCAGACTAGTCTTTTGGGTTAAGTTCTCCTGTTTGGTTCGTAACAATAGTATTAGAGCCAAACTTGGAGTAGTGGCCTGGAGAGAGCCACCCGTGATCAATGAGGATGTTGGCCCTTAAGGAGGGATGAATGTTATGGACTGTGTTAGGACTCAAGTGGCGCAGCGGAACCAACACACGAACACGCACAAACAATCTCTCATGCGAAAATAGAACAATAAACAACACAAAGATTTAACGTGGTTCGGTCGGTGTGACCTACGTCCACGGGCTGCAACTAGGGTTTTCTTTATTTGCTCAGTACAAAGATTACAAATACATAACAGGGTATATATAGAGACTAATTAGGGTTAACAACTTAATTAACAAAAAAACTAAATATGGGCCCAAGCCCAAAGCCTTCACAAACCCAACAATCTCCCACTTGAAGGTTTTGCGATAAATTCTAGCACGCCATTCAAGTACAAAGCAACCCAGTCGTCTAGTAGCTTCAGTAATCTTTAAACAAGTCTTCCAGGCCTCCAGTTCCCAAAGAACAAGCTAAGACTTTAGACTCTATCATATCTCCTAGTTGCAGCGACACCTCATCATCACGTACCAGAAGGACTAGTTGAAGCTCCCCTGAGCTCCAACTCAGTCGTGGCTAGTCCCGCCAACGACTCATCCTCCATCTTAACTGGTTTGGACATTCCACCAGATTCAAAGATACACAGAGGATCACTATCACTCTCCAAATTTAGCAAATAATCACCCAGGAGAGAAATTTTCAATCGTAGTCTTTAAAACCCAACGGTTCTTTGTAACTATTCCCGAAACACGTCTCGTGCTCCCACTGTCACCGAATCCCCTGAATGGTTTAGACTTTCGAACTCGTTCACCTAACATCCCTGCTCCAGAC
>BJCM01057449.1:0-43509 GCA_018326385.1 Flaveria bidentis
ATAAAGAAATTTATATCATATGAAAATTCAAAATGAATTCAAGTTCGGATTATAATTTGAAAATTGGCGTATGTTACAGTTTGTGTGTGAGATTTTTAGAGAATGAGCAAATAAAAAGTAATGCCAAAAGCTTGCTTTTATATTTGAGGTTAGTAGGGGGTTATGAATGATGTTAATGAAGAGTTACAAGTCTTTTAAAAAGAGGTTATGATTTTAAAATAAATATAAGATTAAATAAAATAATAGATAAAAGAATAATTACAATTTAAACTTTTAATTTATTAAAACCTTAATTTTAATTTAGTCAACTTATTTTCTTATAAAATCTTTATAACTTTTATAAAACTTGTAACTTTATAATTTGATTATTTATTTTCAATAATTAAAATTCATAATTACTAATAAAACTTTATAAGCTAATTAAAATTCATTTGTATAACTTTATAAGTTTTAATAAGTCTTTTCCATTTAGTTATTTATTGTAAAATTACATATAAATCTTTATAACTTTATGTAAAAAAATATTTATAAATTCATAATTTATTACAAGTTGTTTAGATGATTACTAAATGAATAATTCACGATATAAATTTCACATTTAATGCATTTAATCCACTAAAATTATTAAAATAATTTAATAATGAAAGTTCAAAATGGGTTCGGGTTTGGGTTTTAACTTGGAAAATGACGGATGTTACAACGTACATGACTATGGGAAGTAATCGAGCCACCAAAAGGAGCAGAAGTGGATACGATGTGGAAGATGTTGAAGACCAGATATATAGGGGTGGATCGAGTGAAGAAGGCAAGGCTACAAACACTAAGAGCCGAATTTGAATCTCTCAAGATGAAAAGCACAGAGACTATTGACGATTTTGTAGGGAAACTGATTGCAATCTAATCGAAGGCAGGTGAATTGGGTACACAATTTTAAAAGAGCACTCTTGTGCGAAAACTGCTTGATTCGGTACCCGATTGCTTCATTCAGATGGTAGCCTCAATCAAACAATTCCTCAATATCGATATGATGTCACTTCAAGAAGCAATTGGTCGATTTAAGGCATTCGAGGAAAGGACACGGTCAAAACTGAAGCAAAGCGTCGCTAAAGAAGACCAGTTACTCTTCACCTACTCTGAGTGGCAGCTAAAGAAGAAGGAATCATAGAATATAAGAAAGAACTCCGGTGGTCGATCTAATAAGGTACAAGGCTCTTTTAATAACAAAGGGAAGAGTCAAGATCAAGATGGTTCAAAGTCACAATCAAAAGGTGATCGACAACCCAAAGACAAATCCCGGATCAAATGCTTCAAGTGCGACATATACAGGCATTATGCGTCAGAATGTCCAACGAATAAGAAGTAAACTGAAGCCAATCTGATTGAATTGGTAGATGATGATGAGCTAGCCTTACTGATGACCGTTAAGAGGACAACCAAAAGGAAACGGTGTTCCTGACCAAATCAAGACTGATCCCTTCAAAGTATGAGCAGGATATTAAAAGAGATGATGAATGATATCTAGACAATGGAGCCTCGAACCATATGATTGGAAACCAGTCAACATTTTCTCTTCTGGATAGCAATGTTGGGGGAAGGATAAAATTCAAAGATGGATATATTATGACAATCGAAAAAGGAGGCTCAGTAGTTGTACAGTGTAAGAATGAGGAGTAAATAGTGTTGTCCGAGGTATGGTATATACCACAATTGAGAAGTAATATTCTCAATTTAAGCCAACTGATAAAGGGTGAATGTGAAATTAGAATGAAGGCCGAGTTCCTATGGTTATACAAGAAGGATGGAAGATTGTTTATGAAAGTACAATAATCCCAAAATAAACTGTATAAGATAACCCTGAAGCTTGGCACTCCTCACAATCTCTTAACATGTTCAAATGATGAAGTATGGAGATGGCACAATCGACTGGGGCATATGAACTTTGATGCCATCTAGGAGATGACTTCTAAGGCATTAGTAAATGGTGTTCCAACGATGACACATTCAAAAGAAGCCTGCCTAGTGTGTTTGGCTGCCAAGCAAACCCAGGTAATGTTTCTATCATAGTCAACTTTTAGAACATCAAAACCACTTGAGCTCATGTATATCGACATTTGTACGACCTATTACACCAGATATAGAAGCTAGAATAGGTAATTTATGTTAATAGTAGATGATTATACTCTGTAGACGTGGTCGTACTTGTTAAATAATAAGAATCAGGCACTAGAGTACTTCAAAGTATTAAAAAGGAAAGTAGAGAAGGAAGTTGGTATCGTGATAAAGTCTCTTTGATTTGATCGAGGAGGAGGCTTCATCTCACATGAGTTTAAGACTTAATGTCAAAATTAAGGAATAACCAGACAATTAACAACTTCATACACACCTCAACATAATGACACAGTTGAAAGGAAGAACCAGACCGTGTTGAATATGACAAGGAGCTTGCTTAAAGCAATGGAAGTTCCTCAAGAATTTTAGGCAGAAGGAGTTAGGCACTCAGTTGATATTTTGAATAGAATAGCAACTAAAGCCTTGAAAGATAGTACACCTTATGAGAACCTGAAAGGAAGAAAACCGAACGTTCAGCACATCAGGACCTTTGGTTGTGTAGGTCATGTAAAAGTGGTAAAACCACATCAAAAGAAACTAGAAGATCGCAATATTCCTTTGGTATATCTTGGATCAGAAGAAGGATAAAGATTCATCAAATGTATGATGTTGATGGTGATAAAATAGTGATAAGATGAGATGTTTGTTTTAATGAAGACAAAAGATGGGACTGGTCAAAGACAAGTAAAAAAGCACTTGACACTTGTTCTAACTCAATTAATTTCTTTGTACATGGTGAAGGGTCATCAACTTATGAGGACAAACATGACTTTGAGGCTACATCTGGAGGCCTTGCTCCAATGATGACTCAGATAATGTAACAACTGGAATGAAGAGGCAGCTAGCCATAATAATGTTGAGACAAGTAGTCAATCTGTACGAAGGTCAACACGACCCTATGTACTACCAACAAGATTGGATGAATATGTGTTCCATGGAATGCTAGAGGGTAATGGAGAACTAACTCAGCATGAATAACTTATGCTTTCTCAAGAGGGTGAACCAGTCATATATCAGGAAGCAGGCGAAGAAAAAGTTTGGAGAATGGCCATGGATGAAGAAATTAAAGCAACTGAAAGAAATAAAACATGAGAGTTAGTAGACCTACCATCTCAGTCCAAATTAATTGGCCTAAAATGAGTGTTTAAGTTGAAAAGGGTCACAACTAGAAAAGTGAATAAACATAAGGTGAGATTAATAGCCAACGGTTATGTTCAACAACAAGGAGTTGATTTTGAAAAAGCATTCGTGCCTATAGCAAGAATAGAAATGGTGAGAATGATACTGGCTTTGTCAGCAAAGATGGGTTGGAAAGTGTATCCTTTAGATGTAAAGGTTGCGTTTTTACGTGGGATGTTAAAGGAAGATGTATATGTAAAGCAGCCATTAGGTTATAAAGTTAAAGGAGCCGGGCTGAAAGTGTATAAACTGAACAAATCCCTCTATGGACTAAGACAGGCTCTAAAAGCTTGTATTAAATGGCTAGATGAAGTCCTAAAAGATATAGGATTTATAAGATGCCAAAGAGAAGTTGTGGTATATGTTAGAATTAAGTTAAACTCAACAATTATAGTAGGAGTTTGTATGAATGATCTTATTGTAGCTGGTGATGAATTGAAAGAAGTAGAGGAGTTTAAGCAAGAAATGAGGTTAAGGTTTGAGATGACAGACCTAGGGTTGTTATGCTATTACTTGGGAATAGAGATGGCACAAAGAAAGGGTTGTATATTGATTAGACAAGCAGCTTATGCAGCTAAACTAGTTTGATTGGTAGGTTTGGAAGAGTGCAATAAAGCCAAGTTTCTAATGGAACTAGGGTTAAATTTTGGAGAAGTAAAAGATGGAGATGATGCAGATCCAACTCAATACAGGAAGCTCATTGGTTCATTAAGGTATCTTACTCAAACTAGACCAGATTTGATGTACTTAGTTGGATATATGAGTAGGTTTTTGCAAGATCCGAAGGGTATTCATATAAGAGCAGGAAAGCATATTGTACGATATGTAAAAGGAACTTTGTACTTTGGGTTAAGATACAAGAATGATAAAGGTGGTGGTATTGAAGGGTATAGTGATAGTAACTACTCGGTCATGAAGGAGATGGGAAGAATACATCAAGTAATATGTTTTACCTTAATGACTCGTTAGTTTCTTAGAGTTCACAGAAATAATTAGTTGTTGCCTTATCCAGTTGCGAAGCAAAATTTATGGCTACAACATCTGCTGCGTGTCAGGCCCTCTGGTTACATGGGTTGCTCAAAGAGATCACCGGGAAAAGACTTAGGAACAGTGGTAATTAAAGTAGATAATTGATCTGCATTAACATTAATGAAAAATCTTGTTTTTCATGGCAGATCAAAGCATATAGATATTAAGTACCACTTCATACGTGAATGTATCGAAAATAAACAAATTCAAGTGGAGTTTGTAAGTAGTAGTATGTAAAAGGCATATATACTCACGAAGGCATTACCAAGACTGAAATTTGTGGAGATAAGAACTTTGATTGGTGTTGAAGACTTAAACGAAGAGGTTTGGAATTAGAGGGGAGAATGTTGGATTAATTCCAAATGTATAGTCAAAATTAAAATAGTCATTAAAAAGTCAAAATAGTTTGTTAGAGTTTGTTAAAGTCATGTTACTTTGTATACAGGTGAGATATAAAGGAGTGTAGTCATTGACATTTCATCATTCATTCTTCAATAAAGATTACCCTACTTTCTTGTTGTGATCTCTAGTTTTCTTTGTCTAGATCCCGATAACCAAATTTTACAGATTAGATAAAAATGAAGTTTTTTCATGACATACTTGTATATGATATGAAAGGGGAGATTGAGATAGTTTAGACACATGAAGAGTATATGCATGATGACGACTAAAAGAAGCGTGAATAACCTCTAAAAGCAAGAGAGGAGAATAAATTAACAAGGTTTGCTAGATTTGCATATATACGAGAATATCGTCGATGATAAGAGTTTTACATAAAACGAAAAAATGTTACAAAAATTTAGGACCCGCAGATTAGTCTTAACTAGTATTCATGTTTTGGCACAGCTAACCTTTAAGTTTTGCCTTTCTTGCTAGGTGCAGGACTGTAGATGGTAGTTGTTTTATAGGTGATTGGTGATCAATTTGATTTTGTTTACTTTTTTATCTGCTAACATCTCTTCTTTTGAGTTGCTATTGGTATTTTATGATGATCATTACTAATATTTGTATCGTAAAAAGTGTGCATTTTTTGAGTAGAAGTGTTACCAGAAGCAACCTATCTATTTTAGTTTATTAGGTATAGAGAGCACACTTATGTGCGTCTCACTCTCTTCACTCTCGAAGTTGACTATTACTAGGTTTGTGTTTTTTATACGTAATTATTGTATGATATAACTAAAGATACATATCTCATCCCTGATAATTAAAAAAAGAGTTAATTACATATATAGTCTCTATGGTTTATTTAAAATAACATGTTTGGGTACTAAGGATTTCAAGTAACATTTTTGTGTATTATGTTATTAATTTTATAACGAGATTGAGTATTAAGACTAATAGACGTTAACTTTTCTCTTAAAATAGTGTTAAAAGACCAAATTACCCTTTTTGATTTTTTGAAAAGGACTATTTATGTACCATCTATCTCCAAGGACTACTTTGTAATTTAGATAAAACACTCAATATATTGTTTTTGTTCTTTCCACCTCACACCTGTGCTACCCACCCACCTTTCATACCCCACTGCCGGTTCCTCCACCTTCTCTAACGATATCTTAATCACTCTAGTGAGCGCACACATTTTCTGTGACACCCAACCAACATAACCTTTGTCTCCGTCGTAGTCTTCTTCTTAGAACCCTAAAACCTAATTCAAACCTTATCTAATTAGGGATTGCAGTAGAGCTTTGAACTAGCCGACTAATTGACGGTGGTGTTCTGATGGAGAAGAAAGGTTGAAGGTGGAGATGAATCGTCTGTGGCTAGTTAGATACGACGATGACGATGATGATGGATTTTATTATGATGATGGAGATGATGCGGTGATGCTGATGATGATGGACTATGATGACGATGCAATTGATCTGGGTTTCATACAAGAGCGAGAGAGTTCAATGGCCGGCGGAAGTTGTGGCGGCCGGTGGTCGGTGATCTATTGAGATTAGTCTTAATAGGGGAAAGGAAACTGGGAGATGCGATGATGGTGATGATGATGGTGTTGGTGGCCGCTGGTGGTCGATGTAACAGAGATGCACAGTGGAGATGGATGGCTGTGGTCGGACTTATGAGGGTACCGGAGATGATGCTTCGATGGCTATGATGATGATAGCCGATGGTGATGATGAGGAGGCAGTGGAGAAATTTATTTATTTTTAGATATTTTGTGTATAAATTAGAGTTAATTACATAATCAGTCCACCAAATATAAATCTTACATAATTTGTCCCTTAGATGTAAAAAGACTATAATACCCTCGTACTTAACAGATATATTAACGTATGTTAGTCTTAATACCTAATTTCGTTATAAAATTGAAAACATAATACTCAAACTTGTTACTTAAAACTCTTAGTACCCAAACTTGTTATTTTAAATAAACCACAGGGACTATTTATGTAATTAACTCTTAAAAATATTTTTTAAATTAACCAATCTCATCATTAAAGCCAAAATGAAATTAGAAATGAAATCTAAAACTTATCATGGAGACTTTTAAGACAACACCATCACAATAGAAGGCAAAAAAATGTCAATTTGGTGGAAGGGTGACATTTGATAGACATTTGATAAAAGCAATCCTTGATTCACCTTCTATTTATTATTTTTTATTTTGCCAGGGATTGACTATGTGTTTGACTATCTTGAAAAAAATCAATGGATTATCTTAGGGGGTGGAAATTATGATAAACCAATTTTTTTTGTTGATGACAAAGAATTACAACCCTCTATGAACTTGGGGTTTCTGGGTCTAGGCAATTTGAAACTTAAAAGTGATAAACATCAAGATGTTGATGTTGACCCGACGATGGTGGAAGTTTAAAATAGAAAAAAGGCAAGTTGCGGGGAAATGTAATATGGGGCTACATCATTACTCTAGATATTGGACTTTCATTCAAGTGAAATTGACTTTAGGTGAAAGGAGCAAAATATATAAGATTGAATATGATTTATGACGTGTTAATTGGAACTATTGATAAAAAATCATATTCGTTTTTAGATGGATAGGTGGATGGAAGAGACTCTGTTTTGCTCATTGTTTTTGTAGCACTATTTGCTCTTTAACTTAACCAAAAAATTGCATTGTTGAAGATTGTTATCAACATGTTAATAACCAAGTTTTCTTGGTTTTGGTGTTGAAAATGAAAGTATTTGTTTTTGTTAAACATGATGAGCTAAGATATATAGTGGATATTTCGTATTCTCACATCTGGTATGGTATCTTTGACTGATGATGATCGCAATTGAGGAAATGATAACATATTAACACGTGACATAGTTTTGCCATAATCGAGAATATTATTACAAATTTCCATAGAACAAGAATCCCAAGAATATCAATAATTTCAAACCGAAGAGCGAAAATGAACCAAATTCTTACCTTTTTGCAAAATGTGTAGAGTTTGACGTGTCAACGTAACATCTTCTCAAATACATAGTTGCTAACTATGTATGAAATTATGCAGTTATTGGTAAAGATCCATCGATTTATGGTTTGTGTTTTCAGAAATGGATCCATACAAGATTTATACAAGATTGCTTGGGAGAATAAAATTAAAAGGAAAATGATAGTGATTTACTTCTTAGATGTCTAGAAATATAATTTCCTTCAAAAGCTATCACAAGTTATAGAAAACACAAAATCTTGGTTTTTTTGTTAAGTTTAGTTGGTGTTTAGAGGTGCTTATTTTTATTAATTTTTAATTTTTTAACTTTTGAAAAGTTAAAAAATTATTTTATAATATTTGGCAATATGATTGTTGTGAGTAAATAAATTAACAAATTATTTCATACTAACTTATTAACTTATTAAAAAAATCAATAAATCAATAAGTCAATAAATTGTTTTTTAAATGAGATGACAAACATGGCTTTAAAATAGATTGGGCCTTGTGGTACCCATTTGATTGATGTTGGGTGATTGATGTTTTGATCCAATATTTCTCTCACAGTCGAACTAATCACGCAAATGATCTGCTAGATCTTCGACATCGATTGATTCTCATATGCGCATTACAGATTCCGAAGAAGATGAAGCTTCACTACTTACAAACCCAATCACAGAGAGTGGCTTTCGCCGGAACTTTCCTCATCCTTCTACCCAATTTCTTCCCTAATCTCTTTGATCCTTTGAGCCGTGCTTATCCTTCAATGTTTTCGGTAAGATGTCTATCTCCATCAATCCCATGTTATACAAAGACATTTCTTTCGGTTAATTTGCGTTATTACTTCATGATTAGGGGAAAATGCTTCATAGGATTGCAATCGAACTAGGTCCATTTTGTTATTTCAGCTTTAATTGGATTCATTGAAATTCTTTTGATAGTTGATATAGTCATTGTAATTTGTACATAGTTTGAAGACTCATATGTGACTAAAAATCTAGGAAACCAATTAGAAATAACTTTCATATATTTTATATTGAAGAACCATTTGGCTCTCAATTGGAAAATACGGATCTTGGATTCTTGGGTATGATTATTGTGAATATTAAGTTTAAGAGTGTAAGCTTTAGTGCCAATCATCCAAATTTTTATCAACAAAGATGACAAAGGACGAATACATTTACAAGAGCTTGGGCCATCTGTGATGGTCAAATTGCAACAAATAAAAAAACACACTTTCACTTCATATCCAATCTGGTCACCTGACTTTCCTCATCATCGCTGGAAGCAATCCAGTTTTTGAAAACTGTTATAAAAACCATTAAAATTTGTCAGCATATTACATTTTTTTTTGGCTGGAATCATCAACAATAGTCAGTCATTTAGAGCTGTAGTGTTTTGAGCAACAAATTTGAAGTCCAATGACCATGATAGTATAGAAGTGGAAGTATGCTGATAACTATTGCAATTTTCCCTATTGTGAGTGACAATGTTATGCTCACTGAAGAAAAATAGAGGAGATAAAAGAACAAAGGATACAAGCCTCACAAGAAGCCTCGCTTCACTTTATGGGCAGCTTCATATGGCATGTTGGTTTTTCCCAAAAAAAACATTTAATTATAACAATAATAGAATGGGCTTTACTTGCTCGTTAAAAAGTGTATGTAGGACCTCATATTTGAACTTCATGTTCATATACATAAAGGTATTGTAGTCTTTTTTCATCATCCAGATCAATGCTTAGAAGATCTTTATGTAACTTTCATGTGAAGTCAAGTTTGCAAGTGTATTATGGGAGTACTTTCTTATTGCAGGAATGGAATGCTCCTAGTGCTAAGCACATCCGTCTATTAGAGGGTGCGTTGCATCAAGAAACTGTGAGTAGGTGCTAACTTTGTCATCTCGTGTTGTAATGAATTTCATATGAAACTCATCTTCACATTTATTATTGTGCTTTTTGCGTAAAAAATTAATGTACCTTTACTTATCTACTGTCATTGTATATTTGAGTCATTAAAAGTACTCCCCACTAGGTGAGAGGTGCACCAAGCCCACCGGCACACTCATCAGTTATTCGGTTTGGGTCATGATGAGGACTTACTTCCATTTGGGTCATTATGTGGACTTGATGCAGAAATTTTTGTCCCTTTTGTCTTATCATTAGGATACCCTATAATGATCCAAACGGGATAAAACCATATTTTAATGACTCATATGTTAAAAACAAGTAGAATGACTAACACGGGACAAAAGAGAAAAGTTAGTTGGTATTTTGTGCCAAAAAACCTTTATTATATATATAATCTGATACCTTTTTTGTCCCCAGTCTGAGAAACAACAGTCGGATATTTGGTCTCCATTGGTTTACCAAGGATGGAAACCTTGCCTTGACTCTGCTAGCATTTCATGTGAGTTCCTTACACTATATATTCATATGTTCAATGTACTTGTATTTATATTAAAATCATACTTTTATTTTTTAAAGTCAATTTACACTATATATTCATATGTTCAATGTACTTGTATTTATATTAAAATCATACTTTTATTTTTTAAAGTCAATCCAGAGAAATCTCGGGGATATATTCAGGTGTTTCTAGACGGAGGATTGAACCAGCAGAGAATGGGGGTACATGCTATTTATTATCTCGAACACACAATTTTTTGTTCTTTTTTTATCTGTTAGGTTTTTATTAGCGTTTTTTACCCCTTAAAGTCCTTTCCTGTGTAGATTTGTGATGCAGTTGCTGTTGCTAAGATCTTAAATGCAACCCTAGTAATCCCACACCTTGAAGTAAATCCTGTCTGGCAAGATGCAAGGTATTTACCAGGCCACTGTCATGGATCTTTCTTTGTTCTGATTTTTATCTCATAAAATGCAAACTACTGGTAAAAAGCTAAAATTTACTTTGCAGTTCTTTTACCGATATATTTGATGTTGATCATTTTATTGAGGTGTTGAGCAATGAAATCTCCATAGTTAAAGAGCTTCCCAGTATGTATTCTTGGAGCACAAGGGAGTACTATGCCACAGGCATACGACCTACTCGAATCAAAACGGCACCTACTCATGCTTCTGCTAATTGGTATCTGGAAAATGTGCTGCCTATGCTAGATAGGTTTGTGATTAATTTTGTTTGTCACAACTCACAGTATATTAAAGGTGTTTGGATTTGTGTCTTTAAATTGATAATCTGATTATATCATGACTTCAAGTCACAATAAACAGTTTTTGATGTTAGTATTACTAGATCATGCTTATCTGAATATTCAAGGATTAAATACACAGTTCTATACCAATTGCAATACAACTGGTTATCTCAGAGTAAAAGAAGCTATAAGTTTATCCCTTTAGACGGAAACATTATGGTACATCACTACATTGTTTCTAATTGTGGTGAGGGGGGATCCTGAAATATATGTAGCACATCACAAAGGTCCATGGCACATTTGAAACAAAGTAAACTACTATATCTAACAGCTTGATTCATGCAAAGGCAAACACGACATTGACTTTTAGACATGTGATTATAGTATCGACTGGTGTGAACATGGGTTTCCCCATATTCATCATTTCATCTTAGAGTTAAGTTGGAAAATATATGCCCAAATTGAATTGATAAGATAATACAAGGTGGGTAACACATATAATCATGGCCTGCATTGATGCTCATTTTGTGTACCATGTGCAAGCAGTGGTTTGCTATTCTTTTTCACATTTTGGTTATTTTAATTTCACTGTTTCAGTCATGGAATTGCTGCTATTGCTCCATTCTCACACCGTTTAGCTTTTGATAACTTGCCTAAAGAGATCCAGCTACTAAGATGTAAGGTTAACTTCCAAGCATTAGCTTTTGTTCCTCACATCAGAATACTAGGTGACAACCTGATCCAACGCCTTAGGAGCTCTCCTAGTACAAACAAAGGAACAAAGGATGAAGGGGGAAATGGAAAGTTTATCGTTTTACATCTTCGCTTTGACAAAGTAAGTTTTTGTTTTCTTTTTCTTTTTTTATTTTATTGCTTTACAATTGTCTTTTAGGATGTAAACTCAGGCTGCTTTTCTTCCAATTTAGAGGTTGCAGTTTTGAGCCTACGCATCAATTCGGGTTAGGCTTTAAGTATGATGGGTCAAAAGGTAAAACCAGGAAATTAGGTAAAAGGGAAACTTAATGATCAGTTTGAACATCACCAGAAGTGTGTTCTTTAATGATCAATTATAGATACTTTCTCTTGAATAATTTTGGACAAAAACTGTCTCGGTTCAAGTGTTCAACTAGCCTTACCTGTATTAAAAAGGATCCATTTGACCCATTACACGATCCACTGGTCGAACTGTTGGACCTTTCGGAACATCTATATCCCATGCATAAATCTCAGATAAGTATGTTTCTTACAACATTTATATTATTCCACAGGATATGGCTGCCCATTCAGCTTGTGATTTTGGTGGTGGAAAGGCGGAAAAGTTGGCTCTTGCAAAATACCGCCAAGTAATTTGGCAGGGCCGGGTCATGAAAACTCAGTTCAGTAATGACGAGCTGAGACAACAAGGGCGTTGTCCGCTTACTCCTGAAGAGATCGGGCTGCTATTGAGAGCTTTGGGCTTCAACAATGATACGCGGCTCTATCTTGCATCCCACAAGGTATTTATAATCTGCCCGATGAAAATTTTAAGTATCGTTTCTTGCATATCATGCCACCTCGCATTTCTTTGCAATGAAAAGCCAAGGATATTTTTCAACATCAATCACTTGTAAAAAAAACAATTGAAGAAGCTTTTGCTTAATTTGCCTGTTTTGTTGCTGAAATTTTCTTTTTAAAGGTTTATGGTGGAGAAGCAAGGATCTCTACACTGCGCAAAATGTTTCCTCTTATGGAGGATAAAAGAAGCCTTACATCTGACAAAGAGCGAGATCAAGTTAAAAAAAAAGCATCTTTGTTAGCTGCTGTTGATTATTATGTTAGTATGCACACAGACATCTTCATATCTGCTTCCCCAGGCAATATGCACAATGCAATGGTATGTTTGTTTTACCTGAATCATCGCATCTTTCCCAAAATGCAAAGAGAAACTGTACATGTAAGTACTTTTAGATAAATCATGAGAAATTATTAATGCAAAAAACAATCCTCACACTTGACAATTTCTTTATACAGAATCACTTATTTGTGAAATTCTGTCTTTTCTCTCTCTTGCATTTCACAAGAATGATGGTTTGCTTTAAATTTGACAATTGTCTTTTTTTCATTAAAAAGCCATCACATTTTTGCTTGTTTTCCAGCTAGGATATCGAGCATACCAAAACCTGAAGACTATTAGACCAAACATGGTGCTCTTGAGTCAGCTTTTTCTTAATGAAACCATGGAGTGGCAGGAGTTTCAGCAGGCTGTAGAAAACGGGCATAAAAATAGACAAGGCCAAATCAGGTTAAGAAAAGAAACACAATCCATATATACATATCCTATCCCGGATTGCATGTGTCAACGACGCTAATCTTCATAAATTTTAAAATTAAAGTAGATGCTTGACATGCTATTTTATTGCAACTTTTGTTAGTGTATATGAAGAGTGAAAACTTATAAATATTGAACTGTAGCTTGTGGTGCTTCCTATTGAGGGTGATATAGCAATAGCATGCACAAGTTAATACCAAATAGATGCATCAATCTCTTTTTTAGGTTTGCACCGGAATGATTATACTTTTGTTTTGTTTTTACAATTTTGCAACTAAATTTCTGTTTTTATTTGTTTACAATATCTGCTTTTGGTTTCATTAGATTGCTATTATCTATATGTTGAAGGGTATTTTAGGTAATTATCAAATGGTTGAATAATTCGAGCTTGTTGCAAAGTAGTTTCACACAAAAACATTAGTCTGGCTTGTTTGAGGGCATGTTCCCTTGTTATGATATATATATTTTTTTCAATAAGTTGTAGTCGTAGAACCATATTTTAAAAAAAGATGACAATAGCATAGATCCCCTCAGAAAATACATCGACTGATTACAATGCCCATATAAAGCACGAGGTTGGAAAAATAACAACTTTTCTTTTTTATTTGTGGCTCAATAATAAATATTTAGGGGTAAGCCACGTTGATGTTAGCAGTATTGTTCAAATTTCAAATTAATACCATAAAAAATAAAAAAATTTAAAATTTTCTACTGTATAAATAAATGTTTCTCGACCTAAATTTGGAATACTAAAGTTACTTTGTTAAAAAGAGAAAAAGTCACTAAACTGGTTAACTTTATATTAAGTTCTCTAAACTCATTTGCAATATAAGATGTTTAATATTTTTTTAGAACGGTACAAAATTCGTTTACAAAAGAGTATATCATCAAACTTCAATCACTTTAAGAGTTAAACGGGTCATTATTTAGAAAACGCATTCAAGACTAAGTACATTTTAGACAAGTTTAAAAACATTAACATAAAATAATTACTAATTAGTTTGTTGATTTTTTCAAGTATTCTACATTAATATACTTAGTTGACAGACTTTTCAAAGAAAATAATTATCGTTTGTAATGGTTATAACGCTTTGACATTCTATAAGTTTTTAATAAGTATATAGTCGTCATGTATTTTCTCCACGTGCTTGATAGGCAATAGTTCATGTGTTCAAGACTTGTGCTTAGCCCCCTCCCCTCAAACCCCAGAACCACACCAACACCAAACCAGATCAGACCAGTGTGGTTTCATTGCCTTTTGTTCTGGAACGGGTTTAGAACACATGAACCCCTCTAATTTTCTGGTAGACAAGCACTGTCCACATACACATGAAACCAAAGAAGAAATTACATACTATACAAAACAGAGAATGATGTCGTGTACAAGTGCACGAAGCACAAAAAGTACAACTATTAAACCACTTCAATATATATTATTATAAATTTAAAATCACTCTTAAAGCAACTTTACATTTGCATATGATGTTAGCTTAATTAATTGAAATTCACAATGCGTGGGAAATTCCACTAGTTAATTAATAATAATTTACAGAATGCAACAAACTCCCAGCTCCACTATGATAGATTGTGAGATAAATACATTAAAACGATTCAAGCCTACTAAAAACCAGCTTGTCGTCATACGATCCTATTCGCCTACACCAACACAAACAGGTTGTTACCTCTTTTCTTGTTCCCTTTGCTCATTTAGTATGGTGCTGGACCCAAAAGAACCCTGGTGATCTTTCTGGTCAGTTGTGTTTGGCCCACCACTCACGTTTAAACAGCTAGCCAGTTCCTTTGACTCAGACAGGCCCGGTGAGGACACAGGTTCCATTTCATCCTCAATAGGAAGCGTTCGTTTTGACCCTTCTAAAGCCACACCTAGTACAATGTTATCTTCCAGTGATGACCTTATATTACCACTCGATGATGACAATGTCGATGGTGATGGTGGTGGTGGCGACGTTGCGGTGGTGGATCCCACATTTGAGGTTTTGGGTTCAGGAGTCGGCTTTGGATTCAGATCTGTGGTTGGGTCTGATGTTATTACATGAGTTACAGGCTTACTGTCTTTTTCTTCCGGGTTGATAGAGGGTCGAGATGAAGGTTTAGTTTCATCTTCACCGTTGACTTTATAAGAAGGTTCTATCAGTAAAAATGGGTGTTCAGCAGCTGCTTGGTTTTGAGTGAATGCATCAGAAAGTGGAACATTCTCTACGTCAGCATCACAGAAGTTTCTTTGCACTGTACGTATAGGAGTGGCAAGACGCGCCCAGTGATGGCTGATTACTCTGAGGAGATCCAACAAGATAGCTTCCTGTATTTGTTATAAAATTAAACATAAGTACACTAAAAATGCCAACAAACCCAATTCATTTCCCTTTAACAACTTTTAATTTTAATAAGCAGGTAGAAATCGCCACCTTTGCTGAAAATGAAAAGAAACGAAATTAACTTGAGGTTTTTACGAGCCAAAGATTTTCTCACCTTCACACCAAGATATTCTTCAAAATGTGATGTTTTCACAAAGCAAGAAACCAGAATCTGTCAAATAAAAACAAAGGCATACACTATAATATTAGCATCTGATGACTTCTATCCTCTTGTCAAAATACGTGCAGTGCCCAACTTATGATAAATAATTAATTGAAAATGTTTGACTATTAGTTAGAAATCCTAAATTATCGTTATACCATAGATTTCGTTTCAAAATTTCATCATCATTTATCTGTATTTGTGTACAAATCAACACTTTTGAGACTAGTCTTATCCCTGTGAAAATTTATTCAATGTTTTTCCTCTTTAGCATGAGAAGAAACGAAAAATGATTGTAGCTGCCATAATTTCACTTGAGGAGAATTTTAACAGGACCAATAAAACAAAGAACAAAGAATAGAGGCAAATGGTGCAAGCTAGAGTTGGTAATGTGGGCAAGTCAGTAGGGCGTTGGGTTGACCAGAACATAGTTCGTCTAAAACTTTATTTTATTAACGAACAATCAACGAGTAAAATACGATCACAAAAATGACATCTTTTCAATGATAATATGATTTTTGGAATTAATGTTTTAGCAGAATTTATGCAGTATATATACAATTCGCTTGGGGTGACTTTCAACTCGTTTGCAACCCATTTGACATCATTATTTTTTAACTGTTCATTTATTTACAGTTTAACCCATTAGAGATTGGACATTCTCTGAATCAATTCATTCATAAGTAAATGGGTTGAAACTACCACCTCTAGACTGTAAATAAATAGCATTTCGATTCAATTGATGAACAACTTACCATAAGAGCCTGATTTTCAGGGTCAACATTGTCTAGGAACACTCGTCTATGCAGCTTTTGCTGCTCCACTTGAGTATTTTTAGCCAAAACCTTGCGCATATCAGCCACAATAATCTATTCCCAATATAATAAGGCATGCATGGAATAAAGCCACTAAAAATAATAGCAATTCATACGCACTGAATGTGGAGGCCACACAAGTATTCAATGTTTTTCCATTAAGAACACCAAAATATTTATGTCTTTTCAAAATTTAAGTGGCATTTTTGTCATCCAACACGTTTTGACAGAAAATGGTATAGTGAAGCCAGATAAATACTTGGGTTGCCTCATATACAATCCCTGCAAAATATTACTCACGTTGATTTTGTTGACATCCAAGTGGCTGATAGCAAGGTGAGTCTTAATGCGCCAATGTGTTTTTTGGCTCAGATTTCTCACCACGTTCACTGTGAACTTATGGTTTGGGATGTGAATTGCCTCACGCTCATCACCTCTTATAACTGTTGGGGACCACCAACCCACATGCTGAGGCAACAAACAATATGAATCAGGACACAGTAACTAATAGATTCGACTAAATGGATGGGTCAGGTAGGTTTGAGCCATAATGGGCCACTGTTAATAAATGTCAAAACAGATTCAGTTGCCTGCTGACAATTATTTGTTCCATCCTCAGAATGCATAGAAGTTGAAGTATTAGAAATGATTAAAAAACTATATAACAACAAAAGGATGATACCATGAAGTCTCTAATGTTTGTGTTGATCCTCATTCAGTCGATATAATGGATATATATACAACTTTGCCTAACAAACTCTAGAGCTAATGGATATATATACAACTTTGCCTAACAAACTCCAGAGTTAATAAAGGAAAAGATAAGAGATAGTAATAAATATGTCTACAAGACAAATGCAACATATATTTATTCTAATATTTCAACCAAATATTCGGCAATTTTAGAGAATATAGGAAATACATACCTCAACCGTACCCGAGACTTCATACCCATCAATTTTTGTTTGAATCCATTCACTTAGTACAAATCATCTTGTTACATGGATCATTACACTTGAAAGAAAATTCGTAAATATCTGCATAGAATTCACATTACGACATTAAGTAACCACTATCATGTTAGTTGTGTTGTAATCAATTTAGGTAAATTAAGTTTAATTGTACCTCACGGCCTGCAAGTGTGAGCAATACAGTACCAAGACCACCAGCTGTGACCCATTTCTGAGTAGAGAACCCCAGCAACTCCATGAATAACGAAATAGATGCAACCCACACAGCAGAATAAACAGCTTTTCCAGCAAAGTCATAACCCATCTGTAAATTAAGAGGTAGATAAAAACATAAACTTAACAGCCAGTCAGTAGTTATATCATGCCATCAATGACCATATTCAGATTTTAGAAGCCAAAAAAGGGAGATTGCTGGGTCCAGGGAGATGATTTTTGCTGAGTATGTATGTATACACACAAACACACACAAACATATAGATATAACTGAGCCATGGAATCATACGGTTCTTGCATCACTAGGATCCTTTTTCTCCGCAAAGAATTTTTGTGTTTGCTGTATCAAGCTGCCATAACAAAATACAGTATTACGGTGTCGTGTAAACATCACAAGATGACATGGAGGACAAGAACACTATCCATTCAAACAAATGACTACATTACCCAACAGTTGATGTCTCCCACCAAACATGCCAATCGAGGAAAGTAAATGGCCCAACAATACACATTTAGTAGACAAGCCCAAGCTTACAAATTGCATTACCCCCCCCTCTCCTTTTTTTCCTCCTCCCACCTCATCTCATACCAACAAACCCAGGTGACAAGTAACTGTCTACTCATGATCGAAGAGACCAAGCTCATAGATGGATACTTTAAGTTAGAAAAGTCAAGAGATTATAGGTGGAAATGGGTAGGTCAGACAGATTGGGTAACGGATTCAAGTCAAACGAGTAACTATTTAGTGCAAATCCAAACGGAATTGAGCTGACCATTAAGAGATAAAACATAACCCAACCAAGTTGACCCACGTACAAGTATAAGGGTCGAAATCACCACCTCTAATAGATATCAACAATTAGCAACTCATTCTAGTTGCTTAAGCTTCAACACATAATAAATTTGTAACCAATTATTATTACCTTGATAAGCAGTAAGTAAATGCCAATACTGTAGATAACGAACAAACAAAATTCAGAAGTCGATGCTTGACGGCTTGACTTGATGCAGAAGGCAGGATAACTGGTTCCAGTACTCTGCAAGTATCAGCTACTGTTGATCAAAAAACTGGCAAAAAGAATCTTAAAATATATCAACTACAGATTTTACAATGATGTTACTTTTACCTGCATACAAGTACGGTACCACCCCATAGCAACAAAGGTTGAATATAAGATGTCATCACGAGGTGTTCTTTACTCTTGTTCCAAGTATTATCATTTTTCTGTAGCAAGTAATTACGATTTATGGCATCAGGTTATTAGCCACTTAAGCTTATAAAACCAAATTGATCAATATACCTGCAGAAAAAGGACCCTGCACACTCGCATTAAAGGTCCAAGACCCCATGCAGCAAAAGCAATAAGTCCAACAGCTGGAATCAATTGCACTACAAGAGACCGACCATGAAAAGCTTCATAGGACTTGCAAACAAGCCATACATACAAGCGCAAAAAATTAATCACATAATTACCCAAAGTTAGAGTAACCGGTTTTGACTCGTCATTCCATTTCAACTCCTCTTTAGGGGTAAAAGTGGAATCACAAAGCAAATGTGTACAGTTTAGCACATGTATTCACTGAAGACTCTATACTGTTTCTAACAATGATAGTTTTTCAAAAAGAAATAAAAAATAATAATAATAAGATAATAAAATAAAAAACAAAAAGCCTCTATTTCTAACACCCATGGTTAGAAAATAAGTCTTCCACAATACTGTTAAGACAGGAATTAGAGATGCAAACACACAAAAGAGGAAAAACCACCTTGTCAATACTGTAGCAGCTGTTTTTAAGACAGGAATTTGGTTTCCACCATCTGGTGAGAAAAGAGATTGACAAACTAAGATATTACACCTAGTTGGCATTTGTTTTATTGGCTTCTGTATCGTCAAAAGATGTACACTCCACGCCTCTTGTAGCTGCAGATGCAACAGAGTAAAAGACAATCATGATCCTGACCTCATATATAGCAAGTCTTCATGAAATAGACTTTAAAACTGATGCCTTAATGGCGTATGCGTAAGAAGCACTTCTTCCATCCTAAAATAAATGCCATGTTAAACAAACAAATAGTTTGAAGTAAGTGTTTGACCATTGGTGGAGCATCAGCCAACAGTGACCAATTGAGGTCCAAGACGTCATCGATGGTTTCCATCTCAAAATAAATGCCATGTTAAACAAACAAATTGTTTGAGGTAAGTGTTTGACTATTAGTGGAGCATCAACCAACTGTGACCAATTGAGGTCCAAGACGTCATTCACATTTTGTAATGATGGGTAAATGGGTAATTAGTGTTAAACTTTACCAAAAAGGCAAATGTTGCAATTACTTCAGAATCCAGAAGGGGATTGGTTGGATTTATTGTGGAATGAGGAAGCAATGCGTATTTGGAGAATGTTGATGCAATCCCATGGATTGGAATATAGGATCTCCTTGTCCAAACATATAAGGGGTCTAATAATCCATCAAAGTTTACTAACATGAAGTGTTATACAACATATGACATAAATAGCAATCTCTTTGTAACCAAAAGAAAAACAGAAAAGTGAACAAGGAAGCATAGCTCAAATAACATAAGGAACATACCAAGGTATGGGAAGAAAGAACCGCTGGAAAACATTGAGTGTCTCTCTTAGATCTCATTCCCTGGTGAACAATAAGAAACAAATTGAAGAACGAATAAAGGATGAATTACATGAAATTAATATAGTTCTCTAATTTGTTAGCCATTAACTAATCAGCAGTGAACAAAAAATAAGCAATGACTTATGGATAAAACCACTCACCTTAGGTTGGCTGCTAAATACAGAGCTTTTATTAATCCCCAGTTCTCGAGAAAACAACAAAGAACCCATTGTAGCCATTAGGAGAGATTGTAGCCACGTGCAAAAAAGATGCAATATACACCCCAATATCAAAGTACACTTTGATCCTGCAATAAATCAAGCCATCTAAGAGAACCCAAATTTCAGATATATGTTTTGCATTTATCATAGAAATGTCAAAGCTACCAAAAAAACCAGAACTGAGTTCTATTAGTCAATAAACCAAACTGAGGATTGGCTAAATGCCTAAACCTGTGAAACTAATAGAACACCGGTACACCAAGTACTTTTCAGCTGCAAAGATGGTATTAGTTGGAATTTTTGTTATCTATCACCCATATTACAAAATTGAGCAAAAGTGTAAAACTTGATTAAAACAAAACTAACCAAATAGAAGCCTTAACAAAATTAGCAACTTTCACTTAAAATGTCCAAAGATAGCTCTAGTCCTCTAAAAGCCAAAAAATACTCAGAACATCATTCATGAGCAAATTAACAACCTGATATTAATAGTTCCACTTGCAAGTAGAAGAATGAAGCCTTAAATTCAGCATTCAAATTGAAGTCTTCCTTCTAAATGTATGGAATATTATTAAAAACAACACATTCATAGTGACTCAACAAACCAAAATATTTGGTTCTGAACATCCACAACAAGCACCTGATCACACTATGAAAAGTCAAGCCAAAATATAAAAGAATCAATCCAGACCTAGGACTAAATATCGACTTTTCAGTTAACATACCTGTAACTATCAACCGTCACCCCCCACCTCAAACACACACACACACACACACACACACACAGAGAAATTAGATCATCCAATATAGCCAGATAGCATTACAAAAAATGATACAAATACCTATATATGCACAAGCACTTCTTCGATAAACGGAGAATCAAAAGAATTGATGCATCCGAAATTAGTCTGAAAAGTATACCGAACAAATGCTTAATGAACAAATGCTTAATGAACAAATGCTTAATGAACAAATGCATGAAATTGAACAAAAAAATAAGCTGATGAGAAGCACGAGTAGATAGATCTGAGACTGAGAGAGATTTCAAGGAATATCAGAAGCTTCTCCGGAGATTATCCCGGTAACTTGCGCCGTTGAGGAAACGATAAATCGTCTCGTTGGGAATTGGGATGGATACATATGTTTGCTGACGTCGCGGAGGGGGGAAGAGGGCGGCGTCAGCTAACGTGCGCACTATGTTCCTTTTTAACTTTTTATCCTGTTTCACCCAGTCGCGGAAAATTGGCCGCACAAATAAATTTTATCTTATATAAAAAATAATTTAAATTATCACGACGCAACATCTCAATTATTCTTACTATAGTTTTTCCGCTTTTATATTATTTTAAATAATTATTTTAATTACTAATAAAATTATTTAATATTTTTTATATTAAATAAATTTAAAAACAGATCTATTTATTAATCTTATTTTTAAATAAACAAAATTTGTATAAAATAATATTTTTTCTAACGCATAAAACTTTTTTAAAGATACGAAATATTTTTAATATTGGTATTTTTAAATACTCAATTTTTTAAAACCAAAAATAATTAATTTGGGAGTTATAATAAGAAAAATTTTAAAACTGATATTTTTATACAGTTTGTTTTACAACAAAATGTTTATTTTTTTTTGAAAAAAACTAAACAAAACTTTAAAAAGTTGATATCATTATTTTATTAGTTAAAGTCAAGTTCTCATACGTAATTTCAGTCATATCATATCTTAGAATATTATTTTATAATTAATAAATTTTATTATATTAATATTTTATTTATTAAACCCGTGTAATACACGAGTTTACTAAAACTAGTATATTCTAATAAGTAATAAACGTACGTGTGGGAAAGAAAATACCTTGTTGGTATTTTGGTTTGAAATTTGCTAGCTTGCCTTCTATTATTACTGTCCAGAGCGGGGAAGAAGCACTACTGAAAGCGGGCCTTTCACCCATACTCATTCAAAAACGGGGGAGCTTACTTATCCATTTCGAGATAGTTGCTACCTATATGTTCTGATTCCGACCCGTTACCCAAAACTTTTTGGTATCATTGGCGCAAAACTAATGACAAAAGCTATAAAACGGTATTATTTTAACCAAACGCTTTAACTTTAACTTTTTTATAAAATAAATCATTATGTTTGTGTTATATTCTCATTACTCATATGTCAAAGAGAATAATTTTTAAATTATACAATGTATAAAGATTATATGCTATACTACCTTTTAAGATGATATATATATATATATATATATATATATAATAAAACAAACAAATAAACACAAAAAACGTAGATACAAAGATTAGCAATGGAAATCTAAAAACCCATGAATCTAAACACTGCCAGAAAATCAAAGTTAGCAACCAGGAAAAAAAACCATGACAAAATATCTATAAAGTGTTAACCAAAAAGAAATTAATCAATGAAGAGTAAGTACTTTTTACCTAAAGTGAAAATGTATTATTAGTATAAGAATTTAGCTAAATTACATAGGCTTGATGAAAAAATATGATTTTAATATTGAAACATCTACCAATGAGTCCTAGATTAAGTAATTTAAGAGGAAACATTCTATGACTTTCCAAAGTGAAAGACATGAATTGGAGTCTCACTAGATGTAATATGCTTTAAGTACGTCAAGTGTTTTACCACAGTAGGCCTTTGGGTGGTGGGTTTCCCTTGCAATGATGAGCGAGCCGGGCCACCAGCGTTGTCTGTGTTCGCGGGCGTGGGTACCCAATGAGTTTACCCGGGTGACCGGACTTAAAACTTATTCGTTGGCCGTTTAAAAAAAATTTATCGAAACATCTTGCTTTTTGAATCTTCCATTTTGTTGCATGTTCATCATCTTCTTCTTCTTTTTTTATTGAGTACAAGCTATAAATCACATTATACATAGTTCAAATTGTATCCGAAAGATGAACAATTGAACACGTTGGGTTATAACTATTCATTTTTTGTAGGATCAAATATATATAAAGATTATATTATCATGAGTTTTAAGGTTCTATGTTTGAATAAGTTTATGTAGCTTTTAACCCTAAACCTTTTAATTTTGTTACTTTAATATGTCTAAAGAGAACATACTATAAATCACTTTCATTCATCTTCATTTAATGCCAATCATTTGCAAAAACAACTTTTCATCACAAATATAACCCTAGATCACATGTACCCAAAAAAACGAAAACATGAATTATACAACCCCATAGCAAAATCATCATGTTTAGTGTTATTCAAAATATTACAAAATAAATATTTATGAACCAGAATATAAAATACACAAATTAAACAATTCAAATTACGCGACTATCCATTTCAATAGATGTAATTTACAAGATGGTTATAATACACTTCTCCTTTTGTTTTTTCTTACGCATCAAACTCTCATATAAGTCAATCGCCGAATTTATAACCCTAACGTTTAATTCTCAACCCAAGTAACATGTGGATCCAAAAACATCCCTTTGTTTGGAAGTACAGGAATAAATAATAGCATGCATGCTTTAAGACAAATATATAAAACCATCCCTTAATATATCCATTAACAATAGAACATCAATATGGTGTCTTAGCTAAAAAGCACATGAAATAGTTCAAAGTTCGGATACAAAATATAGGAAACCAAACACCATCGAAATTCCAATAATAAGTAGGACTATCATAACAAATCAAACACGACATAACACGATAAGACACAAACTAAATATGACACGAACATGACATGATAATTAATCGTGTTATTTTTTCAGACATGAACACGAACCTGTTTAAAAACAGGTTACACGGTAAGACATGTTAAGAGACACAATAAAAATCACACATTTAATGAAACAAAAATTGACTGAAGTCCATCAAAATATTGAATATACTATAACCTTTAGCATGATAATCTTTGCTACATTTGAAACAAAAGTCATAAAAAGACTAATTAGGCTAAAAACATAGTTTAAAAAGGTAATATACGGAGTACGAAGAGGGTTCAGGTGAAGGTTGGAGACTCGATCGGTGCAAGTCATATTTGATTAAAGCGGTTAGGCAGGGGATAAGGATTTTAAATTAAACATGAAAAATGACACACACACACACACATATATGTATGTATGTATGTATGTATGTATGTATGTATGTATGTATGTATGTATGTATGTATGTATGTATGTATGTATGTATGTATGTATGTATATATATATATAGACACACACACTAGAAGAGTGTCCGCGTAATGCGGCGAGACAACATTTTACATCTGACACGAATTTCTAATTATTGTTAATCTTATAGCAATTTTATTAAAGTGTATTATATATTATCCAAGCTAAACTTTAAAACACCAAATAGATGAATTTACATGATGACTTGTACATTTATGCATTAACTTATTGTACCTGACACAATACATATTCGTTCATAAAAAAAATTACCCCAAAACATGAGATCATTTAAAGGATTAAATAATTTATTCTTAATAAAATCCCTGCATAACATGAGCACTAGAATTAAAGATCTAAAAAGTCAATACTAAAAAATATGTGTTGGTTTGCTCGTTCAAACAACTACATATCTTTCATCATAAATCAGTTATAACACTATATTTAACTACAAGTGGGCCCATCTTCAAGAAGTGATTCAGTCGTTCGCATCCTTTTCATAGGATGCTGCACATCTGATTCCAACCCAGATGACCCATCAGAACCCGTCAGTTCGTTGGCATGCATTTCCAGAAAGTTAGAAGATAATGTGAGACCGTCATTACTACCATTACCATTATCATCAAGCATCTCGATAGGCTCCATAAACGGTGATCTTGCTTGATCCATTTGATTACTGTTATCATCAATAGGTTCCATAAATGTTGATCTTGGTTGATCACTTTGGTTGGTTCCATTCATGATCTGCAATGAATCTTCACACCCTGAAACTGATGTTCGTGGTGATGTTTCAAAATTGCTGTTCTGATGCCAAGACTCCCTGCTTTTAAAATCTAGGGATGAATATGGGATTTCACCTGATAATCCATTATCTTGCTGAAGATCAATTTCTGTTGAAGAATAAATATATTGTTCCCCAGTTTCTACCTCTTCCTGTTTCAAGTAACCAACAGGTAAAATAAGAAGAAAAAGAGAAAAAGCTTCAAGCGGAAACAAGTTAAACGTCAAAAAAGTCAACCAAAGTGTACTTTTGAAGCATGAAACCTCCAATATCATTTTGTTCAAGATATATATATGTAATTACTAAAAAACCAAACTTTTCGTAGTCGTATTTAACACTTGTAAAGAACTGAAATTTGAGACAAGAAAATGAACCGAAACCCAAAATAAAGTTGACTAAAAAAAACTGGTCGAAAGTCACCATGCGAACTATCAACTAAAAAAATGGGCAGTACTACAAGCCAACCAAACCAACCCGTACCTAAAAACCACTCATTTTGGCCTGATACCCAACCCGCTTGGCACCTAAAAGCTACATGGAAATGGAATTACAAAGATACCTGAATTGGTGGGATAAGAGTACTCTTGTACCCAGCAAACATTGTCTCATTGAATGATGGGAATTGCATGCCCAGAAATGATCCTGGTTCAGATACCGCTTTAAAAGATTCGGTAGGACCCACGGGACATGGTTCATTTGTCAAAGATAATGACGGTAATAGAGAGACTTCAATTCCCTGATCATCTTGAGAACTTTGACAAACCATTGAAGTATTGCACGTTTCTGGAAAGAAATTTACAGCAATTTTTGTATGGATATTATCATCATCATTGGCAGCCATGGATGGAGACGCTTCAAGAGCAGGTAGAAGATCATAGACCAATCTCTGGATAACCGTCCTTTTGAGGGATGCTTCAGCAGGTGGAAACCAATCTACATTTAGCTGACAAACAAGTATCTCATAAAAATACTAAAATAATTATCCAGAAAACTAGTATTATAACATGATACTGAAAAATGATAGGTCCAGTTCATCATAGGTGCTATAAATTATAGAATTACTTTGCAAGGACCAAGGATCAATTATAGTCGACATCTTTATCTACTTTAAATTCTTCATGTAATGTTAAAGAAGTTTTCAATTTCTCCTTATTCCTATTAATCGTTTTAGCGCCGGGGGTATTTCTGTGTTCAGACCGTCAATTGAAGTTTTCTAATTCTTGAAGACAATATTAGTTATTACAACTTTATACTTTTACAAAAGAAATGTATCTAGAAACTATCTACTTATCTTTCTTCCATCATGCACTAGTAAACATATTATTTTTTTCATTCAAATATAGTATTTTAAACACTCATTAAAGAAAATTAAAATAGAAAAGATAAGAATCATGTGAAGGAGCACAATGAAAGTTCTTGAACGCGCAAATGACACCAAATTTATGTATTATTTTAAAACTTCTTAAACTAAAGATTTTCCCACATTTTTCCTACCAATAAAGACAACTAAAAAGTACAGAACAAAAAATATAAGAGCCTCCTAATGAACATGTGTGGGTTGAAGTCACACAACAATTTAAGCGGATAAACCATTAGGAAAATTAGTTAAGCATTAAACTGCAAAAATCTTGAGAGAGAAAATAAAGAGGTAGTTTACTTACAAAATTGACACTCTTCGTTAGATGAAAAGGATTGAAATAAACTGGAGCTTGCTCCAAGAAAAGCTCTACATAATGGAGCAAGAATAAACCACAGTCAAATGAATTTGGCTGCTGTGGTAACTGCACAAACAACAAACTTTCAGAATTCGACATCCATACTAATAAAAAGGCAAAACATTTAGTAAAATATGCATGTGTTACAAGGTCTCATCTGGCTATACTTATGTTTCTATTTCCCCTTTTTCTGTTACAAAAAATGTAAGTGGATAAAAACCAATGTTTAGCAAGCATTCATGCTTACGGAACAAAATTGGCATAAATACTATTCTTAATTTAAAAAGAAGTGTACTGGTGTAAGCCCTCTGTTTTAAAAGGATACAAAAAACAAATATACTTTGAAAGTAAAAAAACCCACACATGATACCTCAAGTGAAATGAAGCGTATATTATCGAATCTCGAGGAAATATCTTTAGAAGCCTCTCGTAGCCTCCCTTTCCACTCTTCTTTAAGGTAACTACATCAAAAATATCCAAGCGTAAACTACAACAGTTCACTTACACAAATTCCTCTGCTAGAATAATAAAAATAAAATAATCATAGATGTTTAGTCACTGTCATGCTCTTCAAAATTTTCATGCTTTTTTTAACTTAAATTTATGAGTATAAAAATGTTATGTTACCTTTGCATAAGACCTTTTAGGCCAGTATGACTGCCTCTGATAGAATCCATATGCAGTACACATGGCACTTTAATCAACTTGGTTACATCTTCGTCTGAACCAAAACATAACATTAAAAATTAAACATTAGTAACCAATATACATTAAAAAGATCTAGAACAGATGAAAAACTGACCTTTATATGTGGCCACCTCCCCAAGATGACACATTACAATAAGACTCCAATGATAGCTGCAATAAAACTCAATTTCCTTTATATAATGAGTTTCCCACTAGAACAAAGATTTAGAAGTTTTCAACTTACTTGTAATTTACAGGAATAAAGACATAATCCTTCTCAAAAAGGTTGACTTTTCTTGTCCACTTTCTAACACGTTGAAAAGCTGCCTTCCCTTCAGATGCATCAAGGGGACCTTTTTCTGGGTCAGCTAGCTTGCGGAAGAAAAAACTATTGAAAAAATGAAACCTGTGTTTCTCCTCAGGCTTAATTTTGTCCTTCAAGTATCTGTCATAAGTTGCCAGTTTTAAAACTAGTGAGGAGAAATACAAACCATGGTAAAGACGTGAAGTTCCACCTTAATGATCAAATAAACGACAACATCGAAAGGATTAAGGTACATTATGGCAGGGTTGGAACTGAGAATAAAAACCAAAGAACAGGTCCAAAGCTTGAAAAAGCAACTGCCCACTTTACATTTTAAGAAACAAAAACAAACTGCAAGTTAGAAAAGTGACCCAACCCAAACTACATATTTTTTTCTTTTTCTTTTACAAGTTCACAAATTTTATAGCTATTTTCTTTCATAAATTTAAATAATAGAAGGTACTGGATTTAGATCCTGTTCTTATTCCTCTTATTTATTGATATATAAATTGCATAACGCCTTGAGCCGGAGAGTCTCACCGGAAGCAGCCTTTCTATCCCCTGGGATAGAGGTTGGTATGCCACATCCCAACCTTCAAGACCCCGTCAGTAGCTTTGCTATGGATGGGATGTACCAAGTACGGTTATGGTATAATTGCACAAGGCCCATATATTATGGGTTGCTGGTTGGGCTGAAAGGGCGCAAGCCCAAAAAACCGGAAAATCAAAAACCAAACAGAGTTACACCAATCAACTTTGGTTTTTGGGTTTTTTTCTTTTTCACAAATCACATTCAAACAAAATAACCCAGTCAAATTCAAAAAACAGAAGCCAGACATTTTTAAAAAACCAAAACTTGAATATTTCAGTGTGGGTTCAGTTTTAACCAAAAAAACAGACCCATGCTCACCATGCCTATAAAAGAAAACATAGAATAAGGTTATCCTTTCTAATGACTTCTATCATGATAATTGTATTTTTTTTAATTTTTTATGTAGATTGTCATAAAAAGTTTTTTTTTTCAATTGAAAAAAGAAAGAGCCAAAGCATCAGTAAAGAAGGTGATGACAAACATACTTGATATAAAAGTCAATGACAGTATCATTGACAAATGTGTCTGGTAGGAGCAAATCAACGTCTCTTTTACTAATAGAAACAGCATCAACGTCCCCTTTAGGATAAATAACGTCTTCAAAAGGCTGATCAAAGCTACAAGCACCCAAAGCAATGTAAAACCCATTAATCAACTTGCAATATTAGTTTTTCTTAATAGATCAATTTAAGGTTATCATATATCACCAAGAAATTTTCCCAAAATAAATTTGCTAAAAGTAGTAAAAAGGGAATATTTCTTTCACTTACTTAGGAAAATACTTTGTAAAAGATGCTTGGGCATCCCCATGCCCATTGACAGGATCCCTGCAGCAAACATATATCATGATCACATGAAAAATTAGCTAGTTAATTAACCATAACCTAAACCTATAACCGCACAACCACTCCAAGTATAATAACGGACTGAATCACAAAGGTCCAACATTCAAACTGCAAATTTTAGAATGTAGACACTAGGATCTAAAAGAGTTGCAGGTGAGAGAAATAAGTTGAAAATAACCAAAAACCTATTGTATAAAATTGATATCTTACAATACAACCTGGGATGATGCCATTGGCTAACATAACTATGGTTCCAACTTCCAATTTTGGGCCAATCACTTAAAACTTATAAATAAATACTAAAGATAGCAACATGCCAAAGAACTCACTCTGACTCATACATACTCCTCCATAAAGTTTTGTATTTAACATTCAAAGCAGTGATGGCTTCCTGTCTCCCATACCAGTTAGTGCCGATAATCGCAAACTTTAGCTCATTACCTGAAAAAGAGTAGATAGTTGAGGAAACAACAGAACATAACATGAATTCAGATGAAACCTACGTTATTTAATGTATGGAAAACAATATATGCAATAGTGATGTTTTTGTGTAATTAGGTAGCTTTGTTAAATAATAACATGTTACAGCAACTAAGGACATCATGAATTCAGATGAAACTGAAGTGCACATGTTAAACTATATAAAAACAGTATCACAAAGTATAACAAATATAACCTGAAGTGAATTCAACTTTTTCAGCTTGTATAGTATCCTCCATAATTACATGAACTGTCACCATTGCCATCCCAACCTGCATAAATTTCAAGGTACAAAATTAATAATCACTTAGGCTTAGGTAAGGATGAGGGAGAAAAGGTATGATACTTGAGGAGGAGAGGTTTAAAGAAACCATAATTTATGGGTTTTCTCAAACCCATATCCACTAAACAAGCAACATTTATTCTTATCATCCCCATTCCCTCAATCCTAATTCCTAAACACTAACACCAAACACACCCTTAGATCAGTGAGAAATAAACTTTTATGGACAATTAATTTTTCATAATTTAATATGAACTTACCAGCTCGTATAACTGAGATTTGATACTAAGTATGTCCTGGACTCCCCACTGAAATCTCAAGGTTTCATCATCATCTAAAGTTGAACCCTCTATCTTTATGCAACTGCTAGTGAAGGTTAAAACACAATCTGTACAGTAACTATCACGGTACAACATATGATCAGGATAGAATACAACTGCTGTAAGATCTTCATTGTCCTGTAAATAAATATAAAGAACAGTAAAAATACAAGATAAATATAAGACAAATACACAATGCTATAATAGACACCAAAGCATACACATCAAAAGAGTGCTCACCATTTCCAACTCGCCTGTGCAATGATCTGAAGAAGGTCCACAAAAGGCACCTTGATACAAAAAAGTTAACATTTTGATGAATATATAAAGGGTCCATTAAACCCAGTAACACACAGACCAAAAAGACTGTCATATAGAGGAACTTCAAATTTTAGGCACTAAAAGATTTCATCAAGTAGAAATTAAGTTATGTAAAAAAAAATAAAAAATTTACTACAACAAGTTCTGAATGGAAAACACTAAGCAGTATGACACTAACACAAAACATGCAGCAATTACCATCATTTTCTGCAATATCAGAACCAGTTGGTGCAGATCTCTGATGCAACCTTTCGTGTTCATATGGATTGAAATTAATTGCCTCATCCTACAGCCATACTGAGTTACGTTAGCAAGCTCCAAAATTTCTGTTTTACTTAGATAACTTTCATCATACATCAAGTTAAACATACAAGTTCTGATGAATTTAACTCGCTGTTGGGAGGTGCATTAACATCTGGTCCGGATATTTCAGTTCTAGGTTCTGCATGAGATTCAGGGAGTTCCTGGTCCTCCTGGACAACCTTAACAAAATCAACTGAATATGGGTTTGCCTCAGGCTCAGGTTTGTCTGAAAAGGATTGAGAGAACTGTTCTGTAAATGTAACATCATCTGATAAGGTTACAATTAAGCAGAAAAAAACAAATGACCAACGTTGATTGAACTAATAACCAAACGTAGACGATACCTAAACTCTCACAAGAAAGTATATTCAAAATGCATGAAACCCATCTCTATTGCAGATAACTTATTGGCTCGCCAAGCCAGAATAACATGACAACTTATAAAAAATGGTACACCTAAATGGCTAAACCCTATTGGAACTTTAAACTGGAAGTTTCAAGCGTAGAAAAGTCAATCATATTTAATATCAATATGTAACTTTACTGCTCTTATATTAATTACATTAGGGGTCCATAATTATATTCACTCTAGTATGTATGAAAGAGTAGTGCAATCTATTTGAAGTCTTTATACAGAATTCTCATTCATTGCTCTGATATTGGAATTTTTATTTATACCTCCGTTACAATTTCAACTTAGATGCCTCTATGTCTAAATTCAACGCCGAGTCATAGATAATGACATTAATAATACGAAAAGATATTTTACGCTTATAAGATCCTATAAGATAGCAGGTAAGAAATATAGTATTTGCTCATTAGTGGAATCGCTAGTTTCTTGTAGCTTTCAGTTACAAGGAGATCCCCTTATCAGTTACATGAAAACATTAAAGAAATATAAGTAAAGGAATCCTTTATAGGCAACAAATAACGTGAACACTTGTCAAAATTAGGCAGCAACGAAAGGTAACAAAGGGCAACCAGTCACATTTGTACTATAACAAGAAACAGCATAACAATCAAATAAACAAATAACATGCTCTATGTTTCTAAAAAGAGGGGGTCCATGAGTTTACTGGATGCAACAGAGTATAGCACCCCTGTAGACATATATCATCAGGTGTTACTGGCAGGAGCAGGATAAGGCTAATCAATCTGCTTTAGTAATTTGGCATGTACAAGTTGCCACTCAACCCCAAGTAATTTTAGAACACTGAAACAATAGTCATGCTTAACTCACGCAAAGAGATACACACACACACACACACACACACACATGTATATATATATATATATATATATATACACACACACATATCCTATTTCCCATGTAGAATCCAACTTATGGCCTTTTCTTACTGATGTGACCAGTAACGATCACAGGTGGTCAGCAAACATTACGGGTGTTAATTTATATATTTCTACACCAGCAATCTCACAGTTGCAGTGTTTGTTACTGTTAAGTAACAAACTTAAAGCATCTACTACAGAGAAAATCCAATAGCAGCTCGAATTTGAAAAGTTGAAAATCGACTGTTTGGCCTAAAAGTGAAACTGTATCTCTGTTTTAATAGGTCAGGAGTGAAGCACTAGTACGAATAAACCATGAATCAAATACACCAACGTAAATAGAAGAATCACACGTGAATCTAGGGGGCAATAACTCACCAGGCTGGAAGAATGTATGCTGGTCAACGGCGTGGTTCGAGTTTTCAAGCTTGCTCATAACTCCAAGAGCAAGTTGGCGAACATCGGACTCTTGTTCAGAATTACAGGCTTCGGTGTTCAAATTGCAATCAGTCTGACATCCGGAATTGTATATAGACATCACAGATACACGAAGGTCGTCAAGGAAGTCGTATGATTCTTAGAGATGAGCAGAAAGTAAAAACTAGGGTTTCGTCGGATGGAGAATCGTGATGATGGAAGGATGATATTAGGGTTTAGGGCAATGGAGGTTATGGGATATGATCTTGATGTTCCGGAGGAGTTGATTAATCAGATGATGATGATCGGGGAAAAAGAAAAGTGAAATTGCGAGGGGCGTGTTGGTGTTGGTGTTGGCGTTGGCGTTGGTGTTGGCGTTGGCGTTGGTGTTGGTGTTGGCGTTGGTGTTGGCGTTGGTGTTGGTGTTGGTGTTGGGGAGTCATTGGACTATATGTCGACCTGCGAGAGAGGTGAATAAATAAACGGCACTGAAGGTTATTTGGATTGGGATTGGTTTCCCACTATTTAATGATTGTTCACTTTTGAGTTTTGAGGGGAAAATAAGCTTCTTTCTTTGTAAATATTTTCTACTTTTTATTTTTTTTAACAACCACAGTTTTATTAAGGCACAATGTTACAAAATAATAATCACATTTTATAAATTTTAAAAATACTTAATTAGGTTAGTTATATATATTATTAAATTGAATCACTAAACAATCAAATCGAGTTATCTTAAGATATTATAAATAAAAACTAACAAATAGCTATCAGTAATACAATTAAAATGGAGAAAAAATTATAACACTAATCTACACCATCACCTCCAATCAAGATTTTTGATTTTCCCTCTCGTTCTCCTCCAAAGAAAAAATGTGTTTATTTCACCTAAATTCTCATCCAAAGTTTTCTTAACTACGTGGAACCTTACTAGTTTCAACCATTTATATATATATTTTTTTGTAAAATTTGAACGCTACTATATAGAAGGAAAAAAACTTATCACCAAAATGTTTCTTAAAGACAGAAAAAATCATAAATATGCAAATTGAGAAGTTTAAATTCATTTTATTGTTATATAATATCTTTTATGCCCATAATATAGTACACACAGTAGTCAAGTGGTAAAACTCATGTGATGCACAAACATGTTGAAGTTTTTAGGCTCACTTTTGATGAATAGGAAGCTAGTATACGCCCCGCTAAAAGAATGCATGTTCAAATATTGATAAAAATAAACACATGATCAACTTGGCTTGTACATTTGCGTGTTTTTAAATGTTTATGATTTGTATATTATTACGCACAAATCGGTTTTGAATTAAATACACATCGAGATATAATAAAAACAAGCACACCGCGAAGCTACATTCACAATTACTTTAAACATCATATATTAACAATTATAAAAAAAACTTATGATTATGGCTTTGATTATTTTAAGCTTTTATTATATGGCTTTGATTCTTGCTTTCTTATATTGCATCCATGTTTTTTTCACGGTAACTTATGATTATGGTGTTTGGTTTTTTAATTAACTGGTCTAAAAAAACTTTATGAAAACTAAATAAATAATTGATCTATTATAAAAAAAATATAATTACACAACCCTAACCCATGTTCTCTAGAGACATTGGGCCCAGGATGAAAACAAAAAATTGGCCCCTGTAAGACGACATATACAGAAAGTCTAATCGGAATAATTTGTATATAAAAAAATTACAATACGATGATAATTGTTATATAACAATAAACAAAACGAAAGTATTGTATCAAAATAATCTAATTTACTTAAAATCAAGAAGTCCTCTTAGTGTTTTTTAAAACAAAGTTCTCGATAAAGTTTTCATATTAAATTGGGTTTGGATCGGATAAATGGTATTGTACTAAACTATCTAAAATGTCAATGAGTTCTAAGATAAGTTTTAATATGTTAAAATAATTAAAATATTATTAGTGAGTTTATTAATATATTATAGCTTTTTTTAAATACATACATAATATATATAACGTTATAAACATTTCAGGCCCCTAACGAGATTTGGCCCTGAGCAGTCGTAACCTGCCTCCTCAGGGCCGGCCTTGCATGTCCTATTTTCCCATTTTTCTTTTATATTCTATGAAAAATCTACATTTAACTCTAGCATATCTAGTAATCGACACTTCAATCACAAGTGAGGTGATTGGTTTTGCCCAAGGACATGTACCATTGGTCATCAGTTGGCTATAAAGTCATGGCTTCGATTCTTTAATATTGTATTTTCAAGTCTTTTTACAATGAGAAATGAAAGAAAATGAATAAAAAATAAAAAAAATTATGATGTTAAGTTTCTTTAAAAGGGAAATGTGAAGGAAATAAAAAAAGCTTTGTGTTTGGAGCTTTTTAAATGATGAAAGTGGAAAGAAAAATAAATAATTTTTTTAATAATTTTCTCTTTTAGTTTTCCTTCCATAACAAAAGAAAATAAAAAAGAACAGAAAAACCCGCTACAACGTTGATCTTTCTTCTAATGCAAAATTGCAATTAGATAAATAACTACACATGTTTCATAACACACGTTACAAAGTCTTTGTTTTGTTTTAAACAATAAAAAAAGAGAAATTACACATAAACACTTAAGCCGCTACAACACTTATTCCGTTCAAACCTCACCACCACCGTCACTGTTCTCCATCAACCTCATCGTTTTCCATGATGATATGTTTTTTTAGTTGAAGGGTAACCTGATACATAGAAGAGATAGCAAATACAATTTCAATGTAAGTGTACACGAAACTCTTAGCTCAACTAAATGGTTTTGGTTTCTGAGTGTTATTGAAGACAAGGATGACTAATAATATTTAAGTTCGTCATTTCATAAATAAGTGAATAAGTGATGTATGTAGCACCATGCATGTGCATATGACGCCAGAAAGAAATTCACATTCTATGTTAGGAGATCTCTTTTACCATCTACAACATCAAAATGTTGTTGTATATCATTAATTAATTAATTGCGAGGCAAAAAGTTCTGTTGACCGTCTGCCACTAGAATACATTGGATGCTTTAATGATAGAATCTGAGTTTAATTAGAAATGCATGATCCTATGATTATAGTCGTACTGAAGATAACTTACAATTACCTCACCTGAAAGGTATAGATTTTGTCACAATTCGTTTTTATGAAACAAGAAACAATAGTATTATAATGAATTGACAAATAGTATGAATTGATGAGCTTACGCTAGTTTAAGAGCAGTATCAGAACAATCATCTTCAGGAGGAGGTCCACTGTTGCAGCTACATACATTAGTAGTGACAGAATCTGACGAGTGCCCTTGATCATCGGGGTTAGTCATCATATTATCCACCTCAGCAGCCGTTGTCCGTGGCCTCTTGCCATTTGAAATTAAAGTCATCATCTAGATGTTAATATACATGCAAACAATATGTATTAAGTTAATCATGAAAAATAAACATTATCATGTAGTATAAATTATTATTATTTTTTTAATTTAGGGGTCTTGCTTGTTGTTTCAATTGCTTGTTCTCCTCCATCAACTGAAAACCCTGCATTTTCCAACAGAAAAAATAACTTCAAAAATGTATAATAAAAAATAGAGTTCGTCTCCAAATTAGAGTCAACCTTTGACTTTGCAGAGTCAAATTTTCAATAAATTTTCTATATCTTTGATTTCTAGAACTAGCTGCATATATAGTAACTTAAAATATGCATAACTTTTTAGCTGTCATTAGAAAAAGAGAGTTTTATATAACCAAAATATGTAAGAATCATGCGAGTATTGAAATCAAATACTCGTATTACTTTTAAAAGTCAATAGTCGACTCTAGATGTTGCGAGGGTTAGACATAAAAGGTTATAACCTTTTGTTGAAGGCTAGCTATCTCGCTTGCAATTCGTTCATCCTAAAGTAAAAACAACAATAAGAAACCGTAAGAAAATGTCTATGGGTTGATGATAAACATGAATGATAGTCATATAGTTTAAGTATTCGGATAGTGTTTAATTATTACACTTTCTACAAGTATTAGTACTAAAACTAAATTGTGCAAAAATTTTTATTTTAATAATAAATTGTTTTTAATTTCTCTAGTTTTAATTTTTATGTAAAGTTACCTTTTTCTGTATTTTGACTTTGTATTCATCAGGTATACTGTGCTAATCTTAGTGGATAGAATACACAACTTGGATAGAACGTACCTTTTTACTCCTATGAATGAGAACATTTATATCTATACAACTGTGAACAATTTATTTTAACTAATTAAATAGGTGAAAGAATATGAAAAAACCTTAGTTCGAAGCACACGGTTGAGCCCTCCTTCAAGCAAAGTCTCCAACCGTTGAAGTTCATCTAGAGTTAGTCCATGAAGATCCTCACCACGTAATTGACTGTAGTTTTTAGTGACCAAATCATACATTTAGCGAAAATGAATGTTTCACTTGTAATAAATTACTTACAACTTAATATATATAGCTACATAGAAAACCTTAGCTCGCGATTCTTGTCATGCAGCTCTTTCCCCATCCTTGTCTCATCACTCTCCTGGAGCTACAGAAGACCAAGAATTAAAATTGTTTTGCTGGAGCTACAGATTAAAATCGTGTTTTGCCAAAAGCTTATAAAAATGTTTTGACTTTTTGAAACTTTTTTACTTCCAAAATTAATTAACACGACTTATAAAAATGAATATTTTCTTGTGTCATGTAAACCCCAGGCACAATCTCTAAATACAATATTTTTATTATCATAAATTATCAAGATAAATATACTAAAATACATTGGTTAGAGCTCAAGAGATGATCATATTACCTGAAGATTCAGTGAATCGTCAACCTTGTCTACGTTATTATTTGAATGAAGCTTATATTTTTCGAGTAACTCTTGCATGCTTCACAAGTCACAACACAAAGGAAAAAACGTTACAACTATAGAGATAATAACGAAAGTTAGAACTAGAAGGTCACACTATATACTGACTGAAGTATGAAAGGATGGAAGTACAACTATTATGCATTTAGCATCGATCATTTTCTGTCATTATATTTCTAGGGTTTTAAATATATGACTGCAAGTTTGATATATTGAATAGCAAACCACCCTCAAAAGGCTAATTGATATGTGTCCTAAAAAAATAATCATATTTAGTCTAATGGTCGAGATCTTAATTGAAAGATTTATCGATAAGCCTAAACATTTTGAACAACAAGATCAATCAATCACATGTATATACATTCATTATCTATATCAATTGTTTGCAACGTATATCATATACACATAAATAATATATTAAAGTTAAAATCACAAATTAGAGATGATTTTAATAGTTGTCTGTATCTATCTTATTGTTATTGTCTTAATACTTTGTTATATCTTGATAAGTTACCTTGTATTGTATTGTCTCTCTATATATAAATTAAGGAGTATATATGAGTTAATACACAAAAGCATTCAACATCATTACATCAATATTGTATTCTGCTTTCTCCATGTAATTGTAATCTTTATATAGTTTTAAGGTAATTAACTAAGATTAAATGATCATTTTAGGACCAGAAAGAAATGGTGATTAGACAGAAAATATTGAAATTTAAAACTTTAATTAGTGACGATTTAGAATTAAGTATATTGAAAATGTTGCGAGATCTTTGTCCAATTTATGAGAAGCTTCTTATGAATCAAACACTCTTTGAAAAGAAAATTGTTTACAACAAACTTACACACCCCCTAATCTACTTCTAAACTACATAGTTTTTATTTTGACAGACGTAACCATTATTACATAAATGAATCGTTTTTAAAAAGAAATAAAATTTAAGAGATTGTTGTAAATTTATGAAGTGACACATTGTTTAATTTGTTGATGACAAATTAATCATCTTTTAATGGTGGGAGAATCACTTCCAGAGATACAAACAAGAGAAACCAGAAGTCATGGGACTTTGTTAATTATGTCGACCAATCAGAAGATTAATATGTCTGGTTACCATCAAACCATAAAGTTTCGATTATAGCAACTAAGATGATCTTCACAGATTTTCTTGATTCTGATAATGAGTATTGAAATGACTTTTTCAGATTGTAAATATACATGACGGTTTAATTCCTTTTGTTTGTATATATTATTCAGTAAATAAAATTATATATTTACAAAGTAAAACTGACAATAACCATTAAATTCATTTACTCTATACAAGATTCAAAGACAGTCATGACCGATGTATAAAAAAATCAATCTTGTTACATAAAGAGTCTTGATTTCATCATATGCAAATGTTTTCTTGAATTATGTATTCAGAAAAACAATATTATATATAGATTTTAATATTTTAAGAACCCTAAATCTGCCCTTTCAACACCCAAAAAGGAAAGATTGATAGTGAATCAATAAAAACACAAGTCTTTGTATCTATATTTAATCTTTCCATAAGTAGAAACTTCAAACAAACAAAAGAAGAAACATAGGGTTTGATATATATAGCACACAATTAACACACACACGTTCATGCAGTAAAAACGTAGACACAGTAATGTATACATATATATACATACATATATATACCTTGAACTAGCATACTCGAAGAGTTTTCCGGTGGCGGAGAAGATGACGAGAGCTACATCGGCGTCACAAAGCACAGCGAGTTCTTCAGCTTTCTTCAGAAGCCCTCTTCTTCTCTTGGAAAAAGTCACCTGTCTTGCAGTTATATTATCAATTTTTCTGATCTTTATCTTCTCTCTCGCCATTGCTAACCCTTCTGCAACGCCCAACATCAACTCAAAGTATTAGTGAATACCTTTGAAAAGAAATCAAATCACAAGAGAACTACTGTTGTTAACCAAGATTTGAAGTTTTAGATCTAAAACAAAACCCTATATATATATATGTATATATAACTGACAAATCAAAGACACCCACAAGGATTTTACAGTTTGATCTTGATGAACATGCAAGAAAGTAGATCTTTTTAGGGCAGAAGATGAAGAATTTGGTGATTGATTTTACCTTATGTGGAAGGAAGAAGATGGATTTTGGGTTGGAGAAAACAGTGAAGAAGATGTACCAGAGGGAGAGAGAGAGAGAAGAAAAGAAATAGGATAGTGTGTGTGTGTGTGCGCGCGCTCTTGTGTGTGTGCTTGTGTGTGTGTGCGTTGGGTTCCAAGAAAGGGTAAGTATAGCCTTCCTCTAAATGGCAAACTAATCCACTTTAACTTCAACCAACTTACCACATTCGAAAAAACAATATTAGATAAAAAAACAAACCTGCTCTAAACGCATGTTTATCGGGTTTGTTTTCGGTTTATCTAGATTATTCGAATCAATTATTAATTGGCCGGGTTATTTGAATTGACTTTTGAAGTTGAATTCGGATTTAACTAACTAGGTTCAAATTGAAGTTTTAGAAGTTGTATTATTTGAACCTTAACTAATTCAAATTGTATTCAAAATAAACCAATGTGAATGCTCAAGTTGGTTCATTTGAATAACTTAGAGTTATGAGAAATATAAATAAAACAAATAAAATATATACATATGATTGTAAATATGATATAATTTAAGTTCAAAATCACACATTCAAATTTGATGAGAGAAACGAATTCAGAATTAGATTCGGATGTCAACCCGATCAAAATATGTGATAACCAAATTTATATTCATAATTCAAATTTTTGGCTTTTGAATTTCAGTTTTCTCAAATATGATTTAAATAATTAGCACCCTTAAATTCTATTTTTAGTTCTAAAAAATTTTGAAAAACATCTATCATCATACAATTTTAGATAAGAGAGTCTCAAATCTATTAGCACACTTTTAGATTAGAGAGTCTCAAATAACAAGGGTGCCTTCACTGTAGGTTTGATATTGAAAGGGCATCAAAAAAAGATCTGTTCAATTTCACTGTAAGTTTCAATCTAATTTAATTATATGTACGAAAAAAGTAATATTATTTTGTTTGACAACTGGTCGAAGTAGTACATGTGATAGATATTTATTACTTTCAGTAAATTAATATTTATTAATGTTATTATGTGTACTAGAAAATAGAAGATTATAAAATGAATGAAAAGGAAAAAAGTATATGCTGTGGTGTGTGGTCAAAATGGTTTCCGTACAACAAGTGGCACGAGACAACACCTCTTGTGGTTACCCAAAGAATAATTCTCAACCCTACTTTGTGACGTATGAATAGTTAACTAAATGTTTTCTAAAAAATAATTCCCTGACCCATTTTATAACCCCGCATTTTCTAAAAATAATATATTTCAAATTTTTATTAAATATATCATTATTTTAATTATAACAATTAGCTAGGTGAGTTAAAAAATACTCGAATTCGAAACATTTGAAAATCCTAAATTCTTATATTGGAAATTTCAGATAATATGAAATTTTGGATTCGGATTCGAATTTAGTGATGATAATTTTTAGATATTTGGATATCCGAAATATCTATTTTTTAATTTAAAAATAATAAATATTAACTAGAAATTTTAAATATTTACCAATATTTCAGATATTTTAATAAATACTTTGGATTTTCAAAAAAAATCAATAAAATTTATTATATTTTTATAAAAAATATTAAATAACATAAATTTTTGTAATTTTGATAACCGAACGGATATCCGAATCCAAAATGATAGTGATATTCACTATCTAAAATTTTCAAATATCCAAAATTTGGATATCAAATTTTCGGATATTCGAATTTGAAAACCCCATAATCAGCAAGTGTTTATTACGGTATATTTGTTTGATTGGCCCGACTTTGCTTGATTGATGATCGTAGGGTGTTCATTCGATACTTATAACGTTTAATGGCTTCATTTTATACGAATTTTAGTATCGAACATATGTACTTTGAATGTGTTAATGTAAATAGATGCTAGGAGAAAAAAGTACATATTTTGGGAGCTTTACGAAAGTATTGGAGCAAATGAAAGGACTGGATGTTCAATTATACGAAAGATGGAATAAAATTAAGTCAATCAGGCACCATTGTATCAGTCACCATATCCACCACCATATCATACTCTGACCTCCGTATTAGTCACCGTATCCACCACCGTATCATACGCTGGTCACCGTATTAGCCATCATATCCTGAACAAAATCCAGTGAAAGAGCTCTGTAAAACTTCCCACTCGGAGTAAGATACGCTGGTCACCCTAACACTAGTACAAAACTTTATATAAGGTGCGGACCTAATTTTATAAAGGGCCGAATGTTTTAAAAAACCGCCCCTTATAACTTTCTAAAAATTTAAATGAGTACAAATTGGGCGAAACGGCCTCTTATGTTACCATTAAAGGCGGGTATAATGAATGCCCCTTATGTTACCTTTAAGGCAGTTTTGGACCAAAATTTAAATGAGTACAAATTGGATGAAACCGCCCCTTATTTTACCTTTAGGGGCGGGCATTACGACCACCCCTTATGTTACATTTACGAGCGGTTTTAGACCGCCCCTTATAATGTCACACCCTCAATTTCCACAAACGGGGTTTTACCGCTAGGCGTGTGACATAACCAGGAACTCAGATAAGCATCAGTTACACCAAACGACTTGACAATTACAAAACATATAAGTTGCTTAATAATAATAAAATAAACTGATTGGTATTTAAGTATTGCGGAAAAGAAAACAGAAAAACATTTAGCAATCGTTTGAAATACGCAACACGCGCCCAAACCAATTTAAGTAATGTAAATGAAATTAAATCAGGAAATTAGTTTGGGATGAATGTGGAATGATATGCAATGGATGCTGTGCTCCTAAACGTGCCATTTTAACGACTTGAGAGAAAACATGCAAAAGTCAGTACAAAGACTAGTGAGTTCACAGGTTTATCAGAAAACAATAAGTAATAGTAATGAAATTCCCAGATTTAGTAATCAAAGCATATAAATAGGTAGCTAGCCTATAGCAATCACTATGTGTATGAAGTCGCGACCGAGCTGACAGCAATAATAATAATGTATGCCCCGGTTGTGGATTCCCCTCCACAACACTGTAAAATAGGCTAACTATTCACCCGTTTGACCTCCAGTCAAGCTAGCGCGACTAGCCCGGGCGGGGTTTGTCAAACCCAGTAGATCTACTAACAATCACCTCGCTAGTAACATATTAACGGTCCGAAGAGGCATAGTATAACACCATAGTATCAAGTATATGCATTATTACAAAATCTAAAGTATTGAAACGTTTAGGAAAACAATATGTTTCTCTCCCCTAAAAAGAGTGAATATATGAAAGTGGGGCTGTAAACTCACCTTAAAAGCACAACAAAAATCAGTAAGTGTAACCACGAACGATTAAGTTTCCGAACAACCTGGATGCACATTTTATTACATAATTAATATTAAATATTAAATACTAATAATGGTTCATACGGTCACGCGTTTCACGACTCGGTTACGGTTCCGGTTGTCAATTTCCCATCCATACACAAGCACATTCAAAA
>BJCM01057490.1:0-11110 GCA_018326385.1 Flaveria bidentis
TGAGCTTCATCCATGATCCTCATGCGTAGATCCCCAAAACGAGGAATCCACACTCGTCCAAATCAGGTTTTAACACCAAGTGTGTTTTCACCTAATTCCGCAACCAGACCTCTCATTCTTTCTGAGTTAAGATGATCTTCTTTCAATGCCTCATCTTGAAACTATTTAACTTGCTTCATCACATCAGAGGTCATGATCAACTGATACGCTTTCACCCGAATCGGCTCGGGTCTCTCTTTCGAACTAAGGGCATCCACCACGACGTTGGCTTTGCCCAGATGGTAATGGATCTCACAGTCATAATCCTTTATAAGCTCCAACCATCATCTTTGTCTCATGTTCAGGTCCTTTTTCTCAAAGAAGTACTTCAAGCTCTTGTGCTCAGTGAAGATGGTGCACTTCGTCCCGTAAAGATAGTGCCTCCAAATCTTTAACGCAAAGACCACGACTGCTAGCTCCAAGTCATGAGTAGGGTAATTGACCTCATGAACCTTCAACTGTCGAGATGCATAGGCTATAACCTTCCCTCTCTTCATTAGCACACACCCTAACCCCAAGTAGGAAGCATCAGAATAAACCACTAGATCTTCACTTCCATCGGGTAATGACAGAACAAGAGCTCGAGTCAGCCTCTCATTTAACTCCTCGAACACCCTCTCTTGAGCTTGACCCCATACAAACTTCACATCTTTTCGGGTCAACTTAGTTAGTGGAGAAGCGATCTTAGAGAAGTTTTGGATAAATCTGCTGTAGTAGCCCGCCAAACCCAAGAAACTACAAATCTCGGATGGCGTCTTTGGAGACTTCCATTGCATCACTGCCTCCACCTTTTCTAAATCTACCATGATCCCGTCAGGATTCACCACATGACCCAAGAATTAGACTTCGCGCAACCAGAACGCGCACTTGGAGAACTTAGCGTACAACTTCTCCTTTCTCAACGTCTCCATCGCCTCTCGAATGTGACCGGCATGCTCCTCTCTACTCTTGGAATAAATTAGGATATCATCGATTTATCCAACATCAGCCGACACACTCGGTTCATCAAATCCATAAAAGCAGCTAACACGTTGGTCAAACCAAAAGACATGACAAGGAACTCATAGTGACCATAACGCGTGCGAAAAGCTGTTTTAGGGACATCCTGCTCTTTCATCTTTAGCTGATGGTAGCCCGATCGAAGATCTATCCTTGAAAACCAACTAGCCCTTGAAGCTGATCAAACAAATCATCAATTCTTGGTAAGGGGTATCGGTTCTTTATCGTCAACTTGTTCAGCTCACGGTAATCAATACACATCCTCATACTACCGTCTTTCTTCTTCACAAATATGATCGAAACACCCCAAGGAGATATACTCGGTCTAATGAACATCTTATCAAGCAGCTCTTCCAATTTCGCCATCAACACTTTCATCTCAGTCGGAGCCAAACGATACGGTGCCTTGGCGACAGGTTGGGCACCAGGTATCAGATCAATCTGAAACTCAATCTTTCGGTCAGGTGACACTCCTGGTAAGCCTTCTAGGAACATGTCTGGAAAGTCACACACAACCAGAAAATCGGGTAGTTGTGGTGTTGGCATTTCCACATCCTTCACACAAGCCAAGTAGGCAATACATCCACGCCTCATACACTTTCCCGCCACCGCCATTGAGATTACTTTCGAGATCGCCACGACCCGCTCCCCATTAATAGTTACCGATCTTCCGTCAGGTGCTGTCAAATGAATCATCTTCTTGCGACACATAATGTTCGCCTCGAATTCCGCTAACCATTCCATCCCAAGCACCAAATCGAAACCACCTAGGGTCATCACAAAGGGTCTAACCGGGAATTTGTGACCTTCTAATTCCTCGTCACAACCCTCTATCATCTTCGAAATCCTGGTAGACTTACCTATGGAAATTTCTACATCAAAGGGCGCATCAACACATCTACTATTAAGAGGCAACTTAGCACAAAAAGCAGCAATAATAAAACTTTTACTAGCACCCAAATCAAATAACATAGAAGCTAAAGTTTGGTTCACTAGAAATGTACCTGACACAACATCAGGGTCCGTCCTAGCTTCCTCCTGTGTCATAGTGAATTCCCTGGCACTCGCCCTCGGTCCCTCTCCTCCAGCCTTCTTCGCCCCGGAATCCTCAGCCCTCGGCTTCTTATAGTCTTTACTTATATGACCACCTTCCCCATAGTTGAAACACCTCATACCCCTGCAATCTCTAGCCATATGACCAGGCTTCCCACACTTGAAACAGACGTTCAACCCCCACCTACACTCGCCACTGTGCTCCTTCCCACATTTTCCACACTTCTTCGATCCCGTACTCGGTGTGACTACACGGCGATCATCCACCTGTGCCTTCTTGTTACCCGTCGAGGCATCACCCCAACCAAACCTCTTCCTGTTCCAGTTCCGATCACCACCACCCTCAGTCACCACCACCATCCTCTCATCATACAATCTCCCTGCCAAATCCACTGTCGACCTAAATATGCTCGGTCGGGCAGCGATCATGTGCCTACGAATATCCGCTGGCAAACCCTGAATGTACCACTTAATCTTCTGTGACAGAGGTGTCTTTGATCCGGCACCAGACATGATATCTCATTGAACTTGGTGGTGTATTGCTGATGTGTAATGGTTCCCGCTTCCAGCTGCAAGAATTCCCTTTCCACCTTATCTATCTCTCGGTGAGGATAGAACTTCTCGATCACCAACTTCTTCAGCTCGGACCATCTCATCCTCCTAATAGCCCGACTACCCTCAGCTTGGACAATATTATCCCACCAGCATAAAGCTAAGTCCACGAAAGAATGGGCAACAAACTTCACCTTTGATCCTCTCGGCACTCGCTGATATTTAAAACAACTTCCATTTCTCTCACCCACCGGTGAGCAGCAGCAACAGTTCCATTACCATCAAAAGTAGGGGGCTTGCATCGTTGGAATGCCCCATAGTTACAGCCTCATGCCGCCTCCGACACAGGCTCTTCTTCTTCCTCTTATTCATCATCAGAGAGAACCGTTTCAGGCTCCGGTGTCTCCCGTCCTCCCGAGGACCTATTCCTCTCCTTTCTTTCCCCTTCTCTAACAACCTTTATCACTTCAGTCACCACAGACGGTAGGATCGTCTGCATGACCTGATGTACTTCCTCCACAACCGCCTCCTTCACTAAGGCTCTCAAATTAACACTCTCATCACCACCCTTCGGATGAGGGTTCTCGGGTTCTTCATGAACCACCCTTTCGGCTCTAGGCCTTCCTCTCGTGTCTCGTGGTTCAGTTCACGTCCACCACCACCACGCGAAGCTTTTGATGATCTACCACTGGCCATCCTCTAACTCACACTGAAAGATTTAAACACCAACACGGTCATTCAAGGGAATAGCTCAGTTTATGTCAACTATAGTAAGTCACTAATTATAATGGCTAGTTGTGATTAGCCATTTAATTTACTCTTCATACCCCAAGCATTACCTATCTTGTCTACATCAGTATCTAAATCTACAATCAGCACATAAACCAGATAATATGCGCACATAATACCGGTTAACATTACGAAAATACCCGATGGCACGCAGCTACTCGGACTTGCATCCCTTCCTTTTCCATCCCATTTTCAGTTTAAGTTTAGGTTTATTTTGAAAATTTACCCATTTCACTTAAACTTTGGCTCTGACACCAACTTGTAAGGCCCCGTTCCTAGGACGCTTACAGATGGCCAATCATCGCTCATAAAACATATAATTACACTTAACTTTCATAAAACGTCGTAGCGGAACATTAAAATAACCTTTTTATTTTAAATGCTTTTGCAAAATAATACAACATTCATTACACAATTTCATTTGTTCGCATTACAATACAAAAACAATAACAAAAGAATGCCATCCAAATTCCAAGTAGTTGCCCCACGCCATCCTCAGCAATGCTCACCTACCAACTAGAAAATGCATAAAAAATCAGTGTTGTTGAGTGAGTTCTAGTTTTTATAATAAAACATACTTTTCTTTCATTAAAACCGTTATTTACTTTCATGCGATCATACATCATACGTACACATAGATAATATCATTATTATCTTCATTAATCATTCATACTTTCTTTCTTTCATTCGTACATTCATTACTTCCGATGACATGTACATTACCCCGAACATTGTGCATGAAGCAGGTAACTAGGCCTGAGGTCTTTCATAGACCTCGAACATTAGGCACGTAGCCGACTCCAGTACCTAGGGTAAGTACATTCACCATTTATCTTTTCTCTTTCATTCATGATTAATGCCATATGCTATACCCCGAACATTATGCACGAAGCTGGTTACTAGGCCTGAGGTTTTTCATAGACCTCGAACATTGTGCACGAAGCTGACTCCAGTACCCTTCATTGGGTGTGAACCTCCATACATTGGGTGTGAACAATCACAAAGATTGGACCCTAGTGTGCATCCTTCTAGAATAGCTAACCCGCACATCATTGAGCTAACACCCTTCATTGGGTGTGAACCTCCATACATTTGCTTGCAAGCCTTTCTTACAATCATTCCTTCCTTAATGCATGCATTCATTCATCATGTTCCTATTTTCATTATCTTCCACTTTACGTTACATAATACTTTCATTTCATTCATTAACATTCCACGTAAAGCCAAGGGAAAATAATCATACATAATAAAAAAGAACATAAACATAACATTCAATCATCATCATGCAGGGCATCATACGTACATAACATACATCATTGAAGATAATGTGTAGGTTGGACTCACTTTTAGTTTAGTTTGTTTACTTTTCAGTGTAATAGGTCTTTTGTTAGTTTTCCTTTGTAAGTACTTAGATTTATGTATTTTTCCAGTCTAGTGAAACTATAAGTTCGCTCATAGTTTGCTGTTTTGTTCGCCTGACGAAACTGCTGTTTCGTCTTGCGAAACTGTAGTTTCGACAGAGCAGTTTCGCTAACAGCGAAACTGTCTGTGAAACTATAGACTGCTATATATTGTTTTGTTTCTTATCATTGTAGGTAAGCTTGCAAAACCCTAATCGATTATCATTGTTGCAAGTTACCATTTCAAAGCAGTTAATACATACATAATTATCCTTGTGCTTTATGTAATTGATTGTCATTGATCATTATGTTATTATGAATGAGTTCTTATTGTGTTTAATCTTCTTTATGATTGTTGTTTAGTATAGTTGGGGGATACTGAACATTTCTTAACTTCATTTGCACTGTAATTCGATCACATGAACCAACAATATGGTATCAGAGCCTTAGTGCTCATGATTTGTTGAGTTTCTTTGTGGTTTTTTGTTCAATATCTTGTCTCAATCATTTTGGATCACTCATTGGATGTTTTTGATATGGAAACCGATTTATTTTACCTTATTTTTTGTTGTGGAAGCCCTGTTAATCATCAGATCTCAAATTCATTGAGTTTTTGATGATTTCAGATTGATTTTGTGTTAAAAAAGGGTTTTGGGATCGATCAGCGAAACTGTCAATCTTCTTCCAGCGAAACTGCGGGTTATATTGATTTGGAAATTGTTCCTTTATTGTTCTATGAAACTAGCCTTTTGAATGAAAGTTCACCAGTTATTGTGAAGGACTTTAAAGTGAAATTGCTGCCGAAAGTGTGTCTAAACGAAAGTTCAAGCTTGTTTTGTGCGAACTTATCAGGGAAACTATGCCTGCTGTGACAATCGGCTAGCGAAACTGTTGCCGAAATTGTTAGCGAAACTATCTTTCTCTGCGAAACTATCAGCGAAAGTAGTTTTCTACGAAATTGTCAGCGAAAGTATCTTATTTCTTGCCGAAACTACTGTAATCTCAACGAAACTATCATGTCTAAGTTAACATCACTCACACTTGCTGATCTTGAAAGTGTTACTCCTAATAGACCTCTGAGACTCATTAACGAAGACAACTTTGAAGATTGGAAGAGATGTCTTAAGGCCTTTTTCTTCTACACTGATCACAACGAATAGGAATCGATTATTTCTGGTCCTCACATACAACGGTTACTGTTGGTGATGTTGTCTCTCAAAATAAGGACCCATCCTCTTTCACCGAAAAGGATCTAAAGTTGATCGACCGTGATCAAAAGGCTTTTGGTGCTTTAACTCTTTGTCTGGCTCCGGACATTTACAACCGTTTTGCAGAGCATAAAAATGCTAAATCTCTTTATGATGCATTATGTGAGTTTTATGATAGGAATGTAGATTTGGTTAAGGATAAAAGCATTCAGGCTGAGAAGGAATTCAACTCTTTCATTGGATACAAGAATGAGTGTTTGACAGATCTCACAAATCGTTTCCTGACTGTATCAAGCACCTTGAAGAAATATGATGAAAAGCTTTCCAATAGTGAACAAGTTAACAGGCTTCTAGATTCTCTCCCAACTCAGTGGAGTCTTCAAGTAAGGATGCTTAAACAAGAAAAAGGATTCACAAACTACAAGCTGATGGATAATATCAATAAGCTGAAATCCTTTGAGTTGGACATGAAGAGACAAGAGTTTAACCAGACTATGATGCCCACGCCTGGTTTTTCATAAAATGCTGCTTTATTGTCATCTTCTTCAAGCTCTCAAATATAGAATTCAATTCAAGGAGGAATTAATACAAGTACTTACTCAAGTGGAAACAGTTGTGTTGGAGGAGATCTGGGAAATCTTAAGGCCAATGTTGAAAGTTCAATCCCATCTGAAACTATGGCTCTATTTGGAATGCTTGTTCAAAGCTATGAAGCACTGGTAGCTAGAGAGTTAAAAGGTAAGGGAATGACTATGGAAGAAATGTATCAGGTGGATCCTGATGATCTTGAAGAAACTGATATTCAATGGCAGATGGCTATGTTGACTCTTAGAGCTTGAAGATTTATGGAAAGAACCGGATGGAAGAACTTCGATGGTCAATCATCTAGTTCAAAACTGGGATTTGATAAGTCAAAATTGAGATGCTTCAACTGTAGACAATTGGGACACTTTAAATGTGATTGTCCATCTCCAATTGTCATTGATTCAAGCAATTCAGGAATTCCAAGGTTAACAGCTGAGAAGGAGAAAGAAGATGTGAATCACAAGAAGGAGACTGCATTGATTTCTAATTTTAATTGGAGTGCTGAAGTTGAGGAAACAAGAACTGAGATAAATCATGATTTGGTTGTTGAGCTTGTTGAAGGAAATGAAAAGGAAGTTGGTAAAGATGGATTTGATCTGTTCAAGGAATCCAAAAGGAAAGTTGTGACATCTGAGAATGAGAAGGTAGAGAAAGATACTGGAATAGGGGGAGGTAAATCTGCAGGTATAAAAGAGGAAGGAAGTTCATGCACTGGGCAAAGGAAGAAATGTGATGATTATACTACCACTGATGAGGAAGAAAAGTCAAGTACTCCAGTGTGCAAATATGAAAAGGCCTTAGCTGCTGAAAGGATTATGATGGGACTTCCCTATGAGGTAATTCAGGATATGTGCTCATCTGCTTGCAAAATTAGATTATTTGGAATTTACAAAGCTAATCAACTATTAATTGATAATGAAAAGGATTTAAAGCGAATCTATGATGAACTTAAAATTAATGAATCAAAATACTTTGTGAAATTAAATGAAGCTTTAAAAGAAAATTGATCATTTAAAACGAATTGTTTTAGAAAGAAATGTTGAGATTAAGACTTTAACTGAAAGAATTGCCCTTGCTGAATTCGAAATGAGCAAACTTCAGTAAAAGTTGGACAAATGGACCATATCAAGAATGAAACACGATGAACTATGTAAATCTTAACGGGGAGCTAGGATTAAACGAGATTGGGTTATGAAAATGTAAAGGTTTATCCACCGCCTAGTACATACTGTTATTCTCCTATGCCTGTTCCTCATCCTTCTAATGATTTAATCAAAACAGATACTGACAATATGTCTGCAGGTTTAGAGGGTGTTAACTCTAAGCACGTTCGTGAAGACTACAACTATGGACTAACTAGTGGGCTTGGATGCACTAGTATTAGTACACCTGAGTGTCAGTCGTCTGTGTTAGATCATAAGTCTAGTTTAAATTCTGTTTTTGTTTCTAGTTCTCTTGTAACAGACTCTGATGTCTCATGTTTTCATGACAGTTCTATTTCATCTTTTAATTCAGTACATTGTGGTGATGTTTCCACTTCTAATGATGTTTGTGATGTAACTGATTTGTCTACTAAGTCAACTGAGCAATTTAAAACCAATTGTTTTGAAAAATTCTTTTCTCATCCAATTCCATCTTTCATTCCATCAAATATGTCTTTATCTGATGAAAGAATTTTGTCTTCATCTTAATCTAGTACCAGTGGAACTAGTTCTACTGGTACTTCGGATGGAGATTCATCTATTTTTGTAAATAACAATTCTGGTTCAAATAAACTTCGACCTGTTGGAATGTATGAGACTTTTAGTGACATGGATTCTAGTGTATCTTAATGTGATGAGGAAATTATCATTGATCATATTCTTACCTCATCACATCACAGACATAAACATAAACCTTACTGTTTCAGATGTGGTTAAGAGGATTATCTTGTCAAGAATTGTCCTACATTGCTTAATTGATATCTTAATAGGAATTGTTTTGGAAATAAATTAACAAAACTGGTTAACAACTTCTTTTACCAAAAATCTACTTCATCCAAAGAAAAAGTGGTTCAATCATGGGTTCCTATTGCATCGGGTTAATTTTTTATTTCGTTTCAGGAGTCATCCACTAAAATTATGAATAACATATGGCATGTAGATAGTGGTTGCTCCAAACATATGATAGGGCTGAAAGACTTACTGACCAATTATTGGATTATTGACGGAGGATATGTTGCCTTTGCTGGCGACAAAAAGGGTGGAAGGATGATTGGGCAAGGAGAAGTTTCTCATAGTTCTTTAACCTTGGAAAAAGTCAACTATGTTCCTGAGCTGGCATTTAATCTTCTGAGTGTTTCTCAAATCTGCGATAAAAACATTCCAGTCTTGTTTAAATCTGATGAATGTCTATTTTAAAATCAGAGATTAATATTCCAGAAGATTTAATTATCATGCGTGCTCCAAGAAAACATGACACATATCTTCTTGATATGAACTCCAGCAAGTTAAAGTCTACTGTAATTTGCCTTCTTTCTAAAGCTTCAACATTTGAATCTCTTTTATGGCATCGTCGATTGGGCCATGTTAATTTTAAAATAATAAACAAATTAGTGAAAAACAATCTTGTGAGAGGACTTCCTTCAAAAGATTTTTCTGTTAGCAAAAAATATATGGCGTGTGCCAAGGGCAAACAACACAAAAAACCATATAAGCCCAAACTTGAAAACAACATAACTTGTCCTCTCGACCTGTTACATACTGATTTGTTTGGCCCAATTAGCGTTAAATCTTTTGCTAAAAAATCTTTTTGCCTTGTTGTTACAGATGATTTCTACAGATATTCTTGCGTGAGATTCCTTGCTCACAAAGGAGAGGTTGCTGAAGAATTACATAAATTAATTCTTTCTATCAAGACAATCAGCAAGAGAAAGATTATGGGTCTGAGAAGCGACAATGGCACTGAATTCAAATATCAGATTCTCAATTCCTTCTGTGCTCGAAAAGGGATTGTAAGATAGTTCAGTGCCGCCAGGACACCTCAACAGAATGGTGTCGTTGAACGAAAGAATCGCACTCTTATTGAAGCTTCATGTACCAAGCTGATAGAATCTTCTCTACCCATTATCTTTTGGGCTGAAGTTGTAAATTGTGCTTCATATGTTTTAAATCGAGTGTTGATTGTCAAGGATAAGATAAAGACTTCTTATGAACTCTTTCATAGAAGGAAACCTTTAATTGACTTCTTTCGACCTTTTGGATGTTCATGCACTCTTCTAATCACTCAATCACAGAAGACAAAGTTTGGTGTTGTATCTGATGAATGTTACTTCATCGGATACTCCTCTTCTCAAAAGGCCTATCACATTTATAACAAGAGAACACGTATCGTTCAAGAGTCATTCTATGTTGATTGGTAGGAATCTAACTCTTCTGATGTTCGATCTGAACCAGCATAGTTCTTTGACTCCGATACTGTGTTTAATTCATTCAATCTTCTAGTTTTCGACAATGATGCGTCCACTCCAAATATTCAACCCAACATTATCTCTTCTACTTCTTCACCTGTCCATTCCACTCCATCTGCAAATGATGCTATTTCAGCTGATGTTTGTTCATCTTCTCCATTATCGGATTCTACGTCACCAACATCCCCTTCTTCATCGCCTACATCCATCCCCTCACAACTTATTCCCACTCCCTCATCTAATCCTACACAATTTGTGAGTGAAACTTCTCCTCACATTTTTCCTTTAGACACCGACTTCAAAACTTTGAAAGATCATCCACTTGATAATGTTATTGGATCTATCACTGATGGTGTTCGGACGCGGAGTCAGTCTGGTTTGATTAATGTTTGTCTCTTTTCCTGCTTCATTTCTCAAACCGTCCGGAAAAATGTGCACGCTGCTCTACTGGATCCATGCTGGGTGGAGTCAATGCAATTGGATCTTCAACAATTCAGAAAGCCTAAAGTTTGGACCTTGGTTGACTTGCCTCCCAACAAATGCTCAATCGGTACAAAATGGGTGTTTAAGAACAAACCAGACGATCACGGTATGGTGGTGCGTAACAAATCTAGATTGGTTGTGCAAGGTTTTGCTCAAGAAGAAGGGATTGACTATACTGAAGTCTTCGCTCCAGTTGCCTATCTTGAAGCAATCAGAATCTTTCTCGCTCATGTTGCCCATAAACAGTTCTAGGTCTATCAGATGGATGTTAAATGTTCTTTTCTTTACGAAGATATTGATGAGGAGATATTTGTGTGTCAACCACCAGGTTTTGAGGACCCTGACTTTCTTGATAAAGTATACAAGCTTGACAAGTCTCTATATGATCTTCATCAAGCACCTCGAATCTGGTATGAGACCCTGACACAATATCTCTTGAGCAATGGTTTCTCTCGTGGTACTATCGATATGACTCTCTTCAAAAAGGAAGTGAACGGTGAAATTCTTTTTGTCCAAGTTTATGTCGATGATATTATTTTTGGATCTACAAATTC
>BJCM01057497.1:0-15534 GCA_018326385.1 Flaveria bidentis
TTCTCTTAAAGAACTTCTTCGCTCTATAAGTTAAGAGAGCCATCTGCTGGACAATGTCCACATACTCTACATCATCTGGACTAAAACACTCAAGGGATTGAAAATCAGCTAAGTGCCCACTTCCTGAGACTATGTCCACGTATTCTACAGTGTTAAGACCTTGCAATCTCAGGGAAAGTGATGTAAGGTCCAGAAGAGCAGGATGGCTACTGGTAGGTTAGGTAATGCTAAGGTTGTGGGGTTAATGAGCCTTCAGCAACTATCAAAGCATTGCTAGTAGAAAGACTCATGGGTCTGCTTGTTTGGTGGCCCTTCTTACTCTCCATCTCTAGGCGATATCCATCAAGGATGCCGTAGAGTTCAGTCATGGTAAGAGTGTTCAAGTTTTCTGTTCTCTTGATAGAGACACAGTAGAATGTCCACTCATTGGGAAGAGCACTCATGAACTTTCTAGTAAAATCTTTGAGTTCAGGAGTGATCTTCACAGACTGAAGAGAAGAGATAAGGTCCATGTACCCGAAGTACTGCTGACTGAGGGTCTCTCCAGCAGTGTGAGTGAAGTTCTCGAACTGCTGCTTTAGTGAGTCCTTCTTTGAGTCGTTGGAGTTTGCATACATCTGGGCAAGTGAATCGAACAATTCTTTGGCAGTCTTTTAATGCTCGAACCCCACCATAATAGAGTTCGGTATTGCAATCAAGAGAATAGTCATAACATTGCTGTCGATGTCCATCTTCTTTCTGTCTTCATCAGAATAGTCCTCGACAACCTTTTCTATCATAGCACCTTTCCACCAGGCGATGCCACCTTTGGCTTTTACGGGCCATTGACAATGGAGTTCCACATTTTGTTGTCTTGGTATCTGATGAAGCCTTCCATTCTTTTACTCCAAGACCTGAAATTTTCAGGGGTAATGATGGGAGCTTTTGTCATTGTTCTCATCTCTACCTCGGATTTGTTAAGGGCCATTGAGTGAGTGGTTGAAGGGAGGAGTAAAAACAGGTTGATTTGGATGGTTAGATCACGCAATCAAGAGCCTAAAGAGCACTGATACCAATTACAGGATCGGTGTTTGTCACTAAACACAATGTTTTCTCTCAAACTCACCTAGAACAACACTCGGGTATGGGAAGAATCCGTAAGAGTTAATCACAATATAGAAAGTAATATAGAACACAGAAAGTAATTTTCAAGGTACTTATATATATTGCTTCTCAACTCAATAATACAAGACTCTTACAAGCAGTTGTTACAATGAGTTACAAAGAGAACCTATATATAATACTACCTACAGCCGGATATACTTTCATACCAACTGGGATCCTTTAGCTAAAGCCTATACTACAAGACTATAGTTTAAGGTATCTGTTTAGGAAGAGGCCATGCTGTATTAGAAGTCTGCAGCGGAGTGTCAGAGACCATACTTGTGTCCACTGGTTCATAGCAGTGTCTTCCAAAGGTTAACTGGTTTCGGAAGAGTAAGTTCTTCTGAAGCCACTTATACTTCGGAAGAGGCTGCTTCTTCCATTGCTTGGAGACTTCTTCTTTTCATCATACTTCGGAAGTGATCTTTAGTTTATTCTTATAAGTCATGAACTTCAGAAGTATGCACCTGTCTTCGGAAGTAGAGTTCTGTCTTCGGAAGTTGATCTTTCATATTGTCTTCGGAAGAATTGTACAACCATCGGAAGTTCCATATTAAGGTTCGGAAGCTTTTGCATGAAGCACCAAAATAACTTAAGTGACATAGTTTTGGTTGCATTAGACTTCTTCTTGATCCAACATTATTATTATTATTATTATTATTTTATTATTATTATTTTTGTTATTATTATTATTATTATTATTATTGGTATAGAAAAAAACTAGTTAACTCGATGATAAGTTGGGTTACCATAGTCTACGAACACGTTCATTAAAGTTTCGATTAGTTTTAACGCACACCGGTATATGTTTTAATAATATTTATTGCACTTCAACACTTGTAAAAGAATATATTTTTCTTTTTTTAAATATTTTTCACCAACGTTCGTGACAAGTTAGACGGAGTGACCAGCTAATTTCTACCACTACTAATGCATGACATGGGGCCGAAAATGAACTTTGATATGCATGATGACTTATCTAAACAAAATTAAGTCTAAATAAAAGAAAATTTATTTAAGTGCGATTAGTATATGAATGAGGGTTGACCTAAAATTGTCGGTTGTCACATTCTTCCCTCGTTAAAAGAATTTCGTCTCGAAATTTAGCTTGTGTTATTCGTAACTGTTGCTTCCTCAAATATCTGAGGGTATTTGCGTCTCATCTGGTCTTCACGTTCCCAGGTAAATTCCGGTCCTCGTCTTGATTTCCATCGTATATTTTCTATAGGAATATGACTTTGTTTTAACCTTTTAATATCCCGATCCATGATTTCCACGGGTTCCTCCACAAAGTAAAACTTGTCATCGACTTGTATTTCCTCAAGTGGAATGATACAAGTTTCATCTGATAAGCACTTCTTTAGATTTGATACATGAAACGTGTCATGTACATTCTCGAGTTCTTGAGGAAATTTGAGTTGGTAAGCAACAGGACCAATTCTTTCAAGAATTTCAAATGGTCCAATGTAACGAGGGTTAAGCTTACCACGCCTTCTAAAACTAATAACCCCTTTCCAAGGGGAAACTTTTAATAAAACCTTATCTCCCACTTGAAATTCCAAGGGTTTGCGTCTCACGTCAGCATAGCTTTTCTGATGATCTCGCACGGCTTTTAGTCTATCTCGGATTTTGAAAATTTTGTTTGTCGTTTCCTAAATAATTTCAAGGCCAGTGAGTTGACTGTCACCAATTTCTATCCAACACAAAGGTGATCGACACTTGCGACCATATGGAGCCTCAAAAGGGGCAACTTTAATGCTAGAGTGATAGCTATTATTGTATGAAAATTCAGCCAAAGATAGGTGAATATCCCACTTAATTCCAAAGTCTATCACACTAGCTCTGAGCATGCCTTCCAAGGTCTGGATAGTCCTTTCACTTTGACCATCCGTTTGCGGGTGATATGCGGTACTCATATCTAGTCGAGTACCCAATGCCAACTGTAAGGATTGCCAAAATCTGGAAGAAAATCGACTATCTCTATCAGATATGATGGAAATCGGTACTCCATGTCTTGAGACAACTTCTTTCAAATAGACCCTAGTCAACTTTTCCATCTCGTCAGTGTCTTTGATTGGTAGGAAATGCGCAGACTTCGTCAGCCAGTCGACAATTATCCATATTTTGTCATAACCATTTGATGTCTTAGGTAATTTTGTAATGAAATCAATAGAAATCTTCTCCCATTTCCATTGGGGTATCTCTGGCTGATGCAACAACCCTGATGGTTTCTAGTACTCTGCTTTGACCTTAGAGCAAGTCAGGCACTTACCAACGTAGGTGGCAATTTCAGCCTTCATGTTGGGCCACCAATACAGTTCCTTGAGATCTTGATACATCTTATCCGAACCTACGTGAATTGAGTATCTAGATTTATGCGCCTCATCCATCACTAACTTCCTCAATTTTCGATAGTTCGGTACCCAAATTCTATCCATGAAATAACAAGCCCCATCAGATTTAATTTCCAATTGTTTGTCCATGCCTCGCAAGGACTCATCTTTTAAGTTTTGTTCTAATAACGCCTCGCATTGAGCATCACGTATTTGAGTAATGAGATTTGTATGGATACTCATTCCTAATGCTCACACCCATAGTGTTTTAACCCGTTCTTTCCTACTCAAGGCATCTGCTACCACATTTGCTTTGCCAGGATGGTAACGAATATCACAATCGTAGTCATTAAGTAACTCAACCCATCTTCATTGTCTCGTGTTCAATTCCTTCTGGTCAAATATATGTTGTAGACTTTTATGGTCAGTAAAGATAGTGCACTTTGTACCATATAGGTAATGCTTCTAGTTCTTAAGTGCAAATACCACGACCCCAACTCTAAATCATGAGTGGTGTAGTTTTTCTCACAAACCTTATGTTGTCGAGATGCATAGGCTATGACTTTCTCTTTCAGCATCAAAACACAACCTAACCCTTGGTGTGATGTGTCACAATACACTACAAAATTTTTTGTTCCTTCTAGAAGGCACATAATAGGAGAACTACACAATTTTTGTTTTAGCATTTGGAACGCCGACTCTTGATTATCATCCCAATCAAACTTCTTATCCTTTTAGGCTAACAATGTTAGAGGTTGTGCTATCTTTGAAAAGTTCTCGATAAATCTATGATAGTAACCAGATAGACCCAAAAATTGTCCCACTTCAGTTGGGGACTTAGGTGTTTCCCAATTTTTAATCGCTTCAATCTTGGAAGGATCTACATGTATGCCCTTTTCATACGTGTCCAAGAAAGTGGACTTCTAGCATCCAGAATTCATATTTGGAGAACTTTACATACAGTTTCTCATTCTTGAGTAACTCCAAGATTAACTTCAAGTGACATTCGTGTTCTTCCTTGGTCCTTGAGTATATTAATATATCCTCAATGAACACGATCACAAATTTATCCAAGTAGGGCTTGCATACTCTATTCATTAGGTCCATGAATACAGGTGGTGTGTTTGTTAGTCCAAAAGGCATGAGTAAGAACTCGTAGTTTATGGTAGTTTATGCCGTCTTAGGAATATCTTCTTCTTGGACCGGTAGTTTGTGGTAACCTGACCTCAAATCAACCTTAGAATAGTAGCTAGAACCTTGCAGCTAGACAAACAAATCATCAATTCTCGGAAATGGGAATCGATTCTTGATGGTGAGTGTGTTTAGCTCCTAATAATCTACGCACATTCAGAAGGTTCCATCCTTCTTCTTCACAAATAAGACCGGAGCTCCCTAGGGTGAGAAACTCGGTCGTATGAATCCTTTATCCAATAACTCCCGTAGTTGATTGGATAACTCGACTTGCCTCTTCGGCGACATACCAGGCAAATCTTCAAGAAAGACCTACGGATAATCCTGCACAATCGGTATGTCTTCAATTTTCCATTGTTTGCGTATTTTCTCTACCACATGTGCTAGGAATGCATAGTACCCCTTACCCATAAACTTTTGAGCCTTCATGGATGAGATAATCCGCCAGGCGGCTCCACTATTTTCTCCTTGGATCGATAGAGTTTCACCATCTGGTAAGGGAATGCGAACTATCTTTTCATAGCACACTATCTTAGCATGATTCTTCGACAACCAATCCATTCCAAAAATAACGTCGAAACTTCCCAACTCCATGGGCAAAAGATCTATGCTAAAATCATGATCACCTAAACTCAAAGTACACCCTTGAATTATTTATTCAGATTCAATTAACTTACTATTTGCTAATTCTATAGTATAGTGTTTGTTCAACTTACTTTCTTTTAAACCAAGTAATTGTCTAAACTCAGTTGACACAAAACTTAAGTCGGCACCAGTGTCAAATAAAATTGAAGCAAAGTGATTATTAATGAGGAACATACCCGTGACAACATTGGGATCTTGACGGGTGTCCCTTGCATCAATCACAAAAGCTCTTCCTCGTGCTTGGTTAGTGTTCTGGTTCTTGAGTTTGGGTCAATCCTTCTTGAAGTGGGTAGTGGCACCACATTCATATCAAGCCGTATTCATCTTCTCCGTTTTATCATTCTTGTTTGCTGGATTGGAACGATAAAATTGAGTTTGGTGTCCAATTTGGTTGCACTTCCCACAGAGTATGCTTTCATAGGATCCCACATGATGATAGTTACATTTGTTGCAGTAGGGTGTGGGCCAGTGTAGTTTCTCGGTTCAGAGTTGTTAGTAGCATACACCTTAATAGTTTCTTGCTTCTTGTTTGATTGATTACATGACTTGTTTCTCGGTTTCCCAAACCATTTCCTTTTCTTCATAGTCTTCTTCTCGGCAGAATTCTTTCGGGTTAACACTCCCACACGGACCGCATCATCGGTCAAAGTATGTGCTAAAGTCACAACATGTTGTACGGAGGTTAGGTTAGAAGAAGTCACCATTCACCGGATTTGGGGTGCAAGCCCCCAGATATACCTCTCGATTCGCTTATACTCAGGAGTGACCATTTGGGGAGCAAGCCTTGAGAGTTCGTGGAAACGAGTAGTGTAGGCTTCAACCTTAGCACCTTCCATAACATGATTCCAGAATTCCATCTCTAGTTTCTGTACCTCACTTCGGGGACTATACTGGGATTTTAACATAGTTTTCAAAATTTCCCACGAAAGGCCATATGCAACTTCTTGTCCAAGGGTTTGTACTTGAAGATTCCACCAAGTTAAAGCCTCATAAAGAAAGGTACAAGTAGCATATTTAACCTTTCAATCATCAGCACAATCAGTTATGTCCAATACATACTCCATCTTTTCTATCCACCTTACTAGGCCCACGACACCCTCATAACCATGGAAGTTTTGCGGCTTACATGACAAAAAGGTCTTGTAGGAACAACCTTTTTGCGAATCTTCGCTCTCTATATTGTCAATTTCATTGTGTTAATACCCATATGATAATAAACAGTGGCTTCACCCTTTTAAAGATGTAATCGATTGTTACATTACCTGTAGCCCCGCCGGTACCGGCATCACTACCTCCAGATCCGCTTCCCCTAACTCCATTCACTTGGTTACCACTGTCGGCTCCATCACCGTTTGTTCCATTTCGAGTGGCTTCATATTGCGCTAACGCTGCTGCTACCTGTGTCAAAACTAGCTTATCAATATCCTCAGGGCTCATATGTGTTGTTCCTCCCTGGTTGTTACGAGTTGTCCTCCTCTTTGGTGCCATATTTTCTTTCTAATACATGTGATAAAAAGAAATGAGACAATTCATAATAATAATGTCATCATATGGGTGCACAAGTAAATAACCAAAACAAACACCACTATACATAGATGGACTAAACTTGTTACAATAGTTTGTGAAATACAAAAGATGGATGAGGTACATAGCCCATCGACACAAGTTTTCATTTAGTAATATCTAGTGAGCACAACCCGCTCGCATAGATTTAATGTATAAGGTGCGAGAATACTCTAATAAGAATAGCAACTCTAGCAAGAACAACACTAACTCATGCAAGTGCTATTGCTGAATAGCCTTATGCTCTGCTGCATTGGCTCTGTCAATTGCTGTGGCAACTCTCTGATCAGCCATTGTAGCTCTCTCCTCAGCTGTAATAACATGCTGATGAAACACCTCCAAATACTGACCATCAAGATCCATACGGGCATCTAGATCCTCCACCTCATCACGAAGGGACTGAATCTGCTCATCATGTGTGTTGCTAAGAGCTACAAGTGTTGGAACTGTAACTTCCACAGGCTTGCTAGTGCAAGGAAGTGATGGTGGTGGTTGTGATGACTCACCAATCTCATTAGTGGAGGGAGTCCCCTCTATATCTCTCTAGTCGGCTAACACCGATGGCATCAACGTCATCTTGCGAGCCTGAGATCTCCTCTTCAATTTCTTTTTGTGTTGGCTGGACAACTAGATCATCATCTTCAAGAGTTGACAATGTGTGTGACCTCTTAGGAGGCAACCGAACCCTTTTACGCGTTGTCTGAATAGTGATCATCCCACGATACTCCTGAGGGCAAACAAGGGAAGGATAGGGCTGGGTGTCACCTATGGTGTCTCATCCACTGGCTTTTCATCAGATCCCATAGCAGGTAATTCCTCTAGTTCCTCCTCTAAAACAACCTCATGAGTCGGGGCGCTCTCATCGTCATAGCTATCAACGTCGCTCACATGTTGAAACAGTGTTGCTACTGATATGGATGGTGATGTCGTGAATGATGATGGGGTTATTGGTGCATACTAGTACTCCTCCTCAGTGTCAGATATAATGATAGGGCTAGAGCTAGATAACATGACTGGGATAACTATACCCATATAAATTTTCAAGCATGAGCCATGGTATGAATGCTCATGTATTAATATTATTCATGCATAAAAGTACCTTAATGAGGATTCATAGGTTATAGTCTAGGTTTACTAAGATAACCTAGTTCGCTATAACCATTGGCTCTGATACCAATCTGTCACACCCTGCCTCGACGAAACCACGAAGTGCAACTTTCATGGATTTTATAGCACATGGTTAAAGCAAAAATTTAACACGAAGAAATTGGATACCAAATGTATAAGTTTTTTCAAACCAATGTATTGTTTGAAAACAAAAAATTTACAACTATAACTCAACTAACTGAGTAATAAATAAAAATCTCCCAAAAGTTGGTATCCAAAAATTTACAATGCTTGCTAAAACCCTTTTTCCTTGACTCGAATTAATTACCTGAAAAACATGTTAAAAAAAATGTCAAAAATAATGTTTGTGAGATCACAACTTGTATTGGTACAATTAAATTCAAATTCTTTTTCTTGAAAACTATACGATAACAAAACAAGTTCCAATTGATCATAGTAGTTGTGTCGGGAGCTGCGAAAAATAATAATGTGACACCAAGAGCCTATAACCAAACCTAGATGAAATAACCATTTGCCCCATCCCAAGTACATTCAAAAATGAGATATCCTCTTGAAATATATGTAATCGTTCAACCTGTTGGTCGGAGGTTAGCGCGACTAACCACAAAAGGGGGTGCCAAACCCAATAGTACTATTCACAAATTTCACAACTAAGTCCATAGCTACTGGTTATGGTTCGAGCTATCGGGGACTTTCATGCATGCAATAGATAAATATAACTCAAGATTCACACAAGGATTAACTTTGGTTGAGTCACATTTTCTTGTTATCAACCGATTAGAAGTAACTTCTAGAGAGATAAACATGTTTTCCCCCAAAATATAAATATTAAAAAGGGTTGTGAACTCCGCCAATGGAATCGACCTAATCGTGTCCTAAATCATTCGAGACATATTAAGGTCAAGAAAAAAAAATTCATATATGAGTGAGTCATGTATTAAGTTGACCCAACTAGCTAGTCTTGAATAAAATACTTCTTGTTCTTGAATGCTTGGACCCGACTCACCGTTGGTGATATGATTTTAATTTCTTGAAAATATATTTATACAATATATTAATACAGATGTTATGTAAACGTCATGTTTCTTTCTATTATTCTCACATGAAATCAATGTTCGGCTTATAAAATAATATTCATAGCCGCCCGAATCGTGACTCGTCTCGCACGGTAAATAAACATGTATATAAAATTGTATTTTTTTACACATAAAAATGGTGAAGCACACATGTTATTTATGAATATATATATTTTTAAGGACCGTGTACGGGACGGAGTATTAACTAATTTTTGTGTGTACCAACTCAAATAGTGCGAAATTCTATTTGATTGGCGATCCAGTCAGTGAGAACGCACGTAGAATCGATCTTAGATTGAATCTAAACGTTAAGAACGATTGCAAATCAATTTAGTGCGATCTATGAACTTGGAACAGGTTTTAAGAAGTCTCTAGACGGCTAGGGTATGATTTAGTACGTACGTATTTGAAGTGTTACGTTTTTCCACGAATTAATTGGTATTTATAGGTTAGGGTTTCTCATTCGTGCGACTGAACCATTAGCATGGTTCAGTCGTGCGACTGAGTTATGTGGTTGATCCATTCGCATGACTGAGTGTTTAGTCGTGCGACTTAGTCAATCTCATGTCACAATCGTGCGACTGATCTAGTCTCCTGGTTCAGTCGTGCGACTGGTTCATTAGCATGAAGTTGTTCATGCGTATGGTCCATTAACATGGGCTATTCGCATGAAAACTTCATATGACTAAGTTTGAATATGTTTCTCAATCATTACTTTACTAAGATCTATTCAAAAAACCACAAACCTATGTAGTTAGTTCAATATGTGTTAATACATAATAAACATTTAAACATACACTGAAACATTTAACATTAAGATCATCAATCATATATTCTATTTCATTCAACTCATACATTTCATTTACATTTAGGATATGATAGACATATTACATTAAGATCATAAACTAGGTACATATGTATGAACAAACTCCCCCTTGGAACTAGTTTCTATTATTGTCTGACATCCTTCATTAGCTCGTCAAAATTCTTATGCCTCTCCTCGACTGTGACTCCAGCATGTATCTCGAATGCAAAACAGAGTCTTATCATGTTCTGAAACTGGGGGGGTGTAACACCTGGTTTTTTTTAAAAACAAAGACAAGAAACGAAGAATAAAGGAAAGAAAAGCATTAAAGCCCAAGTAGATGGACTAAAAGTGTCCAAAAGGATAAAATATTTGAAAAGTTGGTGTAAAGATGGGCATGGCCTCCTACCCTCTTTTCACATCACTTTTTCATCTGGATTAGAGAGAGAGAGAGAGAGAGAGAGCGGAAACTTCAGGTTTGAAGAAGAAGAATAAGAAGAGGATTGAATTCAAGGTAATAATTTGGGATTTTTAAGTGTTCATGATGGGTTTTGTTTCGGTTATATACTTATATGCCCATGTGTTTGTGTGTGTGTTCCTGTGTGTGTGTTTGGTAGGTTCTCAGGTGTTTGAACTCACTTGCATACGGGTTAGAAGGAAGATACACCCAAAGTTGCACCAGGTGAGTTTCTAGACCCTGATTTCTTTCTTTTAAACTCTTCTTGGGGCTGAAATGTATTTATACGATTTTACAATGTTTATGTATGTATACCCGTATGTATTATGCATGTTGATGATGTTTCTTAGATGCTTATAAGTTGTTCATGCTTAGAATAGCTTTGGTAAGCTTAGAACAATTAGGCTTGATGTTTGGGTTCGAAATTATCCTAGAAACATGTTAAGTAGAAGGTTCATGCGCCTAAATAAGGGTCATGCGCCTAGGAAATGCCTTAGAAATGCTTAAGTATAACTCATGCACCTGAACAGTGGTTCGTGCGCCTAGAATTTATACTCAGGCGATTAAGTGTAGGGCCATGCGTCCCAATAGTGCCCATGTGTCTGAATGTTCATGCGCCTAAGTGTCCATGCGTCCGAATGGACCATACGCCTGAATGTTCATGCGCCTAAGTGTTGGTTGATGTGCCTGCATAGTGATAGAATGCCCAAACAGGGCCCATGTGCCCAAATAGTGTCAAAGCGCCTAACACTTAGAATTTATTACAAAATATTTAGGAGCCTGTGCTTGTAGGGTTTTGACCGAGGTTTGACTAGGGCTCATTAATGATGGGTTTCATGCATTATGATGATTGCCTCGTGATCATTCTTTATTAATATTATTATTATTATTATTATTATTATTATTATGTGACTTTACGTGGTGTGTTTATTATCGTAATGTGAGTATTACTGATAATAAAGTGAAAGAGTAATAAAGAAGAGAAGTGGAACTTAATTTAAAATGTTAACAAGTCTTGCAAGCTTATAGGAGGGACACGACCATGAGGTCGTTAGCTCAACTGTAATGCGGGTTAGCTACCTTCAGATGCACACGGGGCCAGTCAATTGAGATTGGCGGACCTTTGCAGGATACCCTAGGTGTCTGGGCTAGCCTTGTATACAATATGTAGAGCCCCTTGTGGGAAAAGAGGGCCAAACACCATTTCCCCCGCGCACATAGTTTAAGGAATTACTCATTGGTCCACATAGACAGTTAAAGATAAAGATAAAAGAGTATAGAATAAACAAGGCATACAGTAAAGAGAAAAGCATTACCTCATTGTATAGTTAATGCGTGCTCATGTATAAAGAGATGAAGTTTTCATAAAAAGAGTATTTTCATATGTAAACCTTACAGAAAGTATTTTATTACTTTTAAAACTAGAACTCACTTAGCAACGCTGACTTTTATACATTTTCAGTTGGCAGGTAAATATTGCTGAGGATGGCACGAGGGTGAAGCTATTCGGCAGGGAAAGACTGACGTCCATTCATACTTGTTATTGCTGTTGTTTTGCAATGCAATTAAACAATTCTTTTGTAATCGGTTAAACAATAGTGTATTGCTCAACAACAGTGTTTTAATGAAATGAATGGTTTTTGGTAAAATAATTCCGCTGCTTTAGCTTGTAAATTTATAATGTTTAACGTATTTAACACTGTGAATGACCAACTGTGAGGTCTCCGGGAACAGGGCCTTACAAGTTGGTATCAGAGCTAAAGTTTAATAGAATTGGTTTAAATAAAATTTTAAAACCTAAACTTAAACTGAAAATAGGACAAATGGAGGGATGTCAGCCCGAATAGCTATGTGCCATCATGTATGTCTTTTCTTAATGATATATGGTATTATGTGTGCATGCTATTTGATTTATATGCTCTTAGTAGATTTAGATACTGAGTAAGTCATGATAGGAAATGCTTGGGGTATGAAGAGTAAAGTAAGCGTCTAATCATAACTGGCCACTTTAATTAGGGACTTACTATACTTGACATAAACTGAGCTATTCCCTTGAATGATCGCGTTAGTGTTTGAATCTTATAGTGTTAGAGGATGGCTGGACAAAAATCATCCAAGACTCCTAGAGGCAGAGGTCGTCCACGTGTGACTAGGAGAAGTGCTAAGGCTCCTGAGACGACCCATGAGAACCCTGAGGTTCATGGCCGGAGCGAAGAGAATGAGAATGCTAGCTTGAATGCCTCAGCTAGAGAGACGATTGCTAATGAAGTACACCAGGTCATGCAGACAATCCTTCCGTCTTTGGTGACTGAGGTCATCAGGGCTATGAGAAGCGAGGAGAGGAAGGAGAAGACGACTAGAAAGGAATCATCGGGCAAGGGAAGTAAAGGGGAGGAGGAACAACCAAAGCCTGAGATTGTGTTATCCGATGAGGAGGATGATGTAGTAGGGGTAGCGACCGGAGGGTGCAGTTATAGGGCGTTCCAAAGGTGTAAGCCCCCGACTTTTGACGGCAATGGCAATGCTACTGCCGCTCACTGCTGGGTGAGGGAGATGGAGGCAGTTTTGGAAATCAGTGAGTGTCGCGAGGACCAGAAGGTGAACTTCGCGACTCACTCTTTCGTTGATTCAGCGCTATGTTGGTGGGACAATGTTGTCCAAGCTGAGGGTACCAGGACAATCGGAAGGATGAGGTGGAGTGAACTAAAGAAATTGGTGATCGAGGAATTCTGTCCTCACAGGGAACTCAATAAAATCGAGAGGGAGTTCTTGCAACTTGAAGCAGGAACCATGACCCACCAGCAGTACACCGCTAAATTCAATGAGATGGCGAGGCTGGTGCCGGATCAGATGACGCCGGTGTCAAGGAAGATCAAGAGGTACATCGAGGGACTGCCGACCGATATTTGCATGCACCTGATTGCTGCTCAGCCAGGTACCTTTCGATCGGTGGTGGATTTAGCGGGTTGATTGTATGATGAGTGATAGGAGACCGTGGTGGAGGTGAAGAAGATGAGTGGGGATGGTAAGAACTGGAATGGGAAGAGGTTTGGACGTGGTGGTTTCACTCCAAATAACAAGAAGAGGAGGGTGAACAACCGTGGGGTGTCGTCAAGATCAGAGGTGAAGAAGTGTGGTAGATGTGGAAGGGAGCATACCGGTGAGTGTAGGATGGGAATGAATGTATGCTTCAGATGTGGCAAGCCTGGCCACATCTCTAGAGACTGTAGGGTGCTGAAGTGCTACAAATGTGGCGGGGAGGGCCACACGACCAAAGAATGTAAGAAGCCGAGAGCGGAGAGCTCTGAGGCGAAGAAGAAGCCGGAGGAATGAGGGTAGAGGGCAAGTGCTAGAGCTTACACTATGACCTGGGAGGAAGCCAGAGCTGATCCCGATGTCGTGTCAGGTATGTTTCTAGTAAACCAAACGTGTGCCTCTATATTGTTTGATTCTGATGCTAATATGAGTTTTATTTCCACTACTTTCTGTGCTAAGTTGCCTATTAGTAGTAGAAATTTCAGTGAACCATTCGATGTAGAAACCGCTATTGGCAAGTCCACGAGAATTACTAATGTGATAGAGGACTGTGCTATAGAACTAGAAGGTGATAGGTTTGCTGCTAGGTTACATATGATGCCTCTAGGTGGATTTGATGTAGTACTAGGGATAGATTGGTTAGCAACGTATGAAGCAAACATCGTATGTCGCAAGAAGATAATTTGACTAGTTGCGCCCGATGGGAGTTTGGTTACGATTTATGGAGATCGCGTTACTACGATCCCGAAGGTGATTTCGATGGCGGTGGCGGGGAAGTGCATGAAACGTTGATGTAGTGCCTACTTGGCATACGTAAAAGATGTGGATGCGTCGGTACAACAATTATCTGAGGTACTAGTGGTGTGCGACTTTCCGGACGTATTCCCGAAAGACTAACCCGGCGTGCCACTGGATCACGAGATTGAGTTCCAAATTGATTTGATACCTGGTACTCAACCCGTTACCAAAGCACCGTATCGATTAGCTCCGACTGAGATGAAGGAACTCATGAGCCAATTGCAGGAGTTGATGGATAAGGGATTCATTCGACCGAGTATCTCCCCGTGGGGTGCTCCGGTATTGTTCTTAAAGAAAAAGGACGGAAGTATGCGAATGTGCATCGACTACCGAGAGCTGAACAAGTTGATGGTGAAGAATCGGTACCCGTTACCAAGGATTGATGACTTCTTTGACCAGCTCCAAGGTGCCAGTTGGTGCTCAAGAATAGACCTACGATCTGGCTATCGTCAATTGAAGGTGAAGGAACAAGACATTCCTAAGACATCTTTCCGTACACGTTATGGACACTACGAGTTCCTCATTATGTCTTTTGGTCTAACTAACGTGCCAGCTGCCTTTATGGATTTGATGAATCGAGTGTGCCAGCAGATGTTGGATAGATTAGTGATTGTGTTCATTGATGATATTTTGATCTACTCGAAGAGCGAGGAAGAGCATGCCGGTCACATTCGGGAGGTGTTGGAGACATTAAGAAGGGATAAGTTGTATGCCAAATTCTCCAAGTGCGGGATCTGGTTGCCCGAAGTTCAATTCTTAGGTCACGTGGTAAATCCCGAGGGGATTATGGTACACCCAACAAAGGTGGAGGCATTGATGCAATGGAAGTCTCCAAAGAAGCCATCCGAGATTCGTAGTTTCTTGGGTTTGGTGGGCTACTATAGATGATTCATCCAAGACTTTTCCAAGATTGCTTCTCCACTAACCAAGTTGACTCGAAAGGATGTAAAGTTTATATGGGGTCAAGCTCAAGAGAAGGCATTCAATGAACTGAAGGCGAGGTTGACTCAAGCTCCTGTCTTGTCATTACCCGAAGGAAGCAAGGATTTGGTGGTGTATTCGGATGCTTCCTACTAAGGGTTAGGGTGTGTGTTAATGCAGAAGGTTATAGCCTATGCATCCCGACAGTTGAAGGTTCATGAGGTCAATTACCCTACTCATGACTTGGAGCTAGCAGCCGTGGTCTTTGCGCTAAAGATTTAGAGCCACTACCTTTACGGGACGAAGTGCACCATTTTCACTGACCACAAGAGCTTGAAATATGGGGTCAAGCTCAAGAGAAGGCATTCAATGAACTGAAGGCGAGGTTGACTCAAGCTCCTGTCTTGTCATTACCCGAAGGAAGCAAGGATTTGGTGG
>BJCM01057527.1:0-17937 GCA_018326385.1 Flaveria bidentis
AATGGAAAGACCCAAGTGTAGTTTGTGAAATCGTCAAGTAAGATCATATAATATTTGTATCCTGCCTGACTGAGTATGGGTGATGTCCACAAATCACAATGAAGTAAATCAAAAGGCATAAAAGTGCAAGAAGTAGACAATTGAAATGGTAAACGTTTATTTTTAGCCAATTGACACGAATTGCAAACATGGGAACGACTAGTCTTATTACAAGAAATTAAACTTCTAGAAAATAAAAAATCCATAACGGGGAGACCCGGGTGGCCTAGTCGATCATGCCAAAAATCAGAGGTTGTTGAGGCAACGAAACTGGAAGCAAAGTTGGATGGAACAGTGGCAGGAGTTGTGATAGGGTAAAGGGGCTCGTCACTATTGTGTCGGGTCATAATCGTCCCATTCCTGAAATCCTTCACAGAGAAACCAAAGGGGTCAAATTCCACAGACACAAAATTATCAGTAGTGAACATTCTTACAGAGATAAGATTCTTGATTATGTCAGGGGTGTAAAGGATATTGTTGAGGCGAAGGTTATTAGGTAAGGTGATGTTTCCAGGCCCATGAATTGGCACTTTGTGACCATTTCCAACAAATATGTGCTTAATGGAATTAACAGAATGAGAGGGGGAACATATACCTGAGTCTGCAGAAAGGTGGTGAGTGGCACCGGTGTCCATGTGCCATTGAGTATCTCCCAGGTCGAGTGTCATTGCCTGGAACGCAGCACCTAACTCAGTCGGTTCGAGAGGGTTGACCTCGGTAAGATTGGCTTGAGGCTGACGGCGAGGGCCGAATGATCGTGCCGATCGATTTCCTCCAGCAAATTGTTGATTAGGTGGGTTTTGAGGTCCAGCCTACCAGGGGCAGCCCATCCAAGTTGAGTGGGAAATGGGCAGGGGAGTGGTGTGGCCCACCAAGGAGCCCACATCTGTTGTGGTGATTGGGCAGTAGGTGAGGCCCATGAAGCCTGTTGGGCTTGTCAACCATTTTGATGTGGAGTTGGGCCTGCGGAGGAAGCCCAAGAAGATGAGGAACGGCCCTGTTGATTTCTGGTAGGGCGACGGTGTGTGCTTTGACCTCCCCCACGAGTGTTACGGTTCTGAGGGTTGAACCGTGGAGTGGTAACGTGGGCCTGAGGCGGAGATGGTTGAACCGCAACAGCGACGATGGGGTCTGGATCCCGGGCTGCTTAGCGTTGTGCTTCAAACTGAAGCATACTACATGCCGTCTCCCACTTGGGCATGGATTGGTTCAGGTAGGTGCCAATGTTATCGAATTCTCGGGGCAGACCACGAACTTGTAGAACCAGGCGGCTTTCACTGACACATCAGATAATTGGTCTGCGATTTCCTTCAATTTGTGGCAGTAGGCTTCGAGGGAAGGCATGGACGTGAGCTTGAGGTTGGTGAAGGAGTGCTCGAGAGCAGATGCTCGGGATCCTTTGTTATTCAAGAAGAGGTTTTTGATGCGATTCCATGCTTCCAAGGCTGTAGATTCGGGTACAAGAACGCGAACAAGAAGCTCGTCGGAGAGCGTCCCATATATCCACTGTAGCACGATGGCATCGATCTCGGTCCATGTGTCGTAGTTCGGGTCATCGGCTGCTGGGGGCTCGGTTCCATCAATGTGATGGAGAACTTTGTATCCCCTGGCGTGGAGGTGAAATAATTTCACCCAAGAAGAATAGGAGACCTTGGTCCCATCCAGGATACGTACTTTCTTCTGAATATCGGTGACGGTGTAAACCGGGTGTAAAGACATGGTAGCGGATCTGGGTTGAGGTGGGGGGTTAGCGGGTCCGGGTGTTGGGAGGGGGGTATCATTTCTGTCAGCCATGTTTTGCAGGGATAGAAGTGACCGGCGGTCCGAAGACTGTGTCGGTCAGAGGGGTGCAGGGGAGTGACCAGCGGACCGAAGACTGGGTCGGCAACGACCAATGGTCCGAAGACTCAGTGGCGACTGGGGGTATAGAGCAGAGCTATGATACCATGAAAAGGGTTAAACTTTCTGATCATCTATTCATTAACCGAAGATTACATATATACACAATGAAGCAACAATCAAGCCTAAATCAAAGGGACAATAAAGGAAATACACAATCATAGACAGTTGTATACACTAAATATGAAATATATGTCTTCAGTTAACACCATCGTCATCATAATCACTTTTACATTTCATTCTTTCATGTTTTCCTACCTAACAAACACCACAAAGTAATGATTCATTCCATTCCCAAAGGGTAACCAAACTAAAAAATGGAATGTAATGATTCATTTCATTCTCTCATCCATTTCATTCCATTACCCCATGCCATATAGGCCTTACGAGTATTCCTAGACTTGAAGATAAACAAGGAGGGATCGGTCCTGAAGCCATTAAGTGTGAAGAGCATGTAACAAACGATAAAGCCAAGCCAGCGATGTATGTTTGAAACCATATATAGATTTGGGCAATAAGAAACATGATTCGGATGCTTGGGTTCAACAAAACCTTGCTGCTTGAGATAAACAATCTCCGTAATATCAACATGTAGAAATGTAATTTGAACATCCGGTTGATGAAGTTTCGTTGTAAAACAACAAGAGAAAGGACCACACGGATTGTTGTGTACTTGATAATAGGGCAAACTATTTCATTGAAGTCAACTACACGTTGACAAAAACCCTTCGCCACAAGACTAGCCTTGTAACGAGTGATGACACCAATGTGATCCCTTCATATCCTGTAAACCCACTTACGATAAAAAACCAATAGTGTCGTGAAGCCCGTGAAACTAATAGCTAAGTACCATTTTTGACAAATGCTAAAAATTCTCATAGAAATGGCTTGACACCACAGACATGGCTTGACGCCACTCTGGGTGATGGCTGGCAATGCTAAAGAAGTGGGAAGTGGGTAAAGGTGAGAGGAAATTAGTGGTAGCATGACTGGCAGAAGTTGATAGATACCGGAATCGGCAAGCTTTGATTCACTAGAAATTACGAACAAGAACAATCCAATTAGAGTACGGTGAAACTCCAGTTACAAAGTACAATTCAGATACTAACTCTTTATCCCCCTGCTTCTAAACGTAAACATGAATAAATAGTAAAACAAAAACCTAACTACCCCACTAACCCTTAATCTCACCATCTCCTTTTGACTAATTCAAAAGTTACCCATTTGCCCCATACCAGATGGGTCGACTCATAGATACTTATCAATTCTTCAGCCCCGGAGAAACGACTTGTCCTCAAGTCGGGTAGGAGGAAAGTGACCTGCAGCAGTGTTCACAGTTCACCGGTCCTTGAATGGTTCAATTGTAAGGTGGTGAAATGTAGCTGAATTTCGAACACCATGTTCCACTCCTTGCAGCTTGTATAATTGATGGAGAACACCAAAAACATTTTGCTCCAGTTTGCTTGAACGGTATTCAAAGTGGCCAGCCATTTAATGCCAAGAACTACATATGCTCCCCCTAGAGAAAATGGGTAGAAGTCTTGTATGATTTGAAGATCCAGTTGCAACATAACATTCTTGCAAACTTTGGTTACATTTAATGACATCCCCATTGCCAATGCGCACACCAAAAGGGGCTACATTTTGTGTGGCCATATTAGCGTTTTCAACTGGTGTATCAGCCACAAAATTATGGGTTGACGTGCTGTCAATCAGAACCAAGACTTTGGAGGAGCGAATGACAGCGGGAAGAGTCATAGTCGGAGTAGGAGGCTTACTCAGCAACGCGTGAAGGCTGATTTCTGCCAATTCCTCTGGATCGATGGACTGTTCTTTGGCTGTTTTGTCCTCAGCACAACCAGCTTCATCACGGGCCAACAAAAACTGAAAGCTGCCTGTTTTACAACGATGACCCGGCCCATATTTCTCCCCGCAATGAAAAATCTCCTGTAAGCAACCGAGACTGCTTCTCCAACTCAGAAATGCGGTTGTTTGGGGCTGGTAAAAGGGTTACCACAGGCTTGCTGGCTGAGACACGGACCTTGCTGTCCAAAAGCTCGGTAATGTTTTGTCCTACTCTTGTTCCCATCTTTGTTTCGTACTCCATGGCCAAGCTCGTAGCCTTGTAAACGGTGCGTGGTTTGTGAATTCGCACATCCGGCTTCAATTCTTCCTTGAGCCCATTTAAGAATACTCCTAAGTCCTAACAGGCAATGGTCCGACCAGTAATTCACCCGCGCCGATCTTTATGTGAATTCCTGGTGGTACGCTTGTAAAGTACCGGTTTGCTTGATACCACATAGAAACTCGTCTAGATTTTGGAACTCCGCTGGCCCAAAATTTTTGTGCAGAGCTTGAACCAAATCCTTCCAGTAAGGTAACAAATGATCAGAAGAAAGCCAGATCCAACACTTCACCTTCAAGATGCATCGCTACGACATCCACTTTTGTCTTCTTCAGCAACGCTATGGTACTTAAAGTACTTTTCGGCTTTAAGAATCCACCCCCTAGGATCACCCCCATTGAAGATTGGCTTCTGCTAGGATTTTGTCCTGGTAGCGCAACTACTGCGAATTGAGCGGCTATGGGATCAGGGTGAGAGCCACTTCTCTCGTTTTGGTTATTTCAAGTCTGCACTATCGTATCTTTCCCCGACAAAGGAACCAATTGATAGACACCGGAATCGGCAAGCTTTGATTCACTAGAAATTACGAACAAGAACAACCCAATTCGAGTAGGGTGAAACTCCAATTACAAAAGAACAATTCGGATACTAACTCTCTATCCCCCTGCTTCTAAACGTATACATGAATAAATAGTAAAACAAAAACCTAACTAACTAACCCACTAACACTTCCTTTTGACTAATTCAAAAGTTACCCACTAACCCCGTTGGGTCTGCCCCATGACAAGGATGGGTCGACCCATAGATCCTTATCAGACGGTAGTAAACACACGGTTATCGGTTGGGACATAAATTGAGAGGATGGGAACGAGGAGGTGAAAAGAAGGTGAGGGAAGATTGTTTGATGATGTGGATGATGATGGATTATAAGTGTAAGAAGATGGTGGAATGAGTGATGGTTAGAAAGGAGTTTGAGTTGGAGAGGATGGTCTAATGGGGTCAGATGGTGGCATCAAAAAGACAAAGAAGGAAGTGTATGAGTTAGAGTGTGGAATAGGAAGAGAGATTTGGATGGTGCAAGGTAAATGGTCCTCGTTGAATTGAAAATATCTTGCGATATATATACGATCTGTGGACAAATCAAGGCATCTAAGGGAATGATGAGGATGATTCTACGCAAGAAAGATGCAAAAATTCGTCTTTAAAGTACGAAAGACCAACGAGTTTCGACTTTGACATGAAAATGCCAGCGTTCAAACCAATTTGTTCACTATTTGGTGGATAAGATAACTGGTAAATCATACCAGAGAAGGTGAATAATTGTGAAAAAGAGCGAATTGACCACTCTTATCAGTCACAACAATTATAATTTTTGTATTAAATTGATGTTCAGCCATAGTTACTAAGGTTTATAAAGTTGCATAAACATCAGATTTGTTTATCAAGGGAAGAATCCACATATAACGGGAAAAGAAATCAACACATAACATAAAGTAACAATTTCCAATAGATGATAACGCGGGCACACAACTGTAAACATCATAATATATTAAGGATAAGTTTGTAGTAATCGGAAGAGAAAAACTAGAAAGCACAAAGTAGAAAAGACGTTAATTTGGATGACCAAGTCTCGTGTACCAAACAATGGATGATGTCAATATAGCAAAGTACGTAGTCTAATTAAGAGATTAAAATTAAGGAAGACGAAGAGAGTACAGAGTACAGACCTTGTTCAGTTAGACCGGTGAGGGGATATGCCTATAGACTCGTCCTTTAGAACAAAAATAAGTAGAGTGAAATTATAAAAAGAAATGTATAACTATATAACAATTGACCCGAGGAGAATTTTTTTGAATTTGAGGAACATGAAGAACGTTAGTCATGATCGATGAGAGCACCATAAAGCTCATGGAATGTCATTAGAGATGAGTGTGCCAAGATTGTGGCTTGCAAACCGTTGTATTCTTCACGCAACCAGTAGATGACAAATAGAACAAGATTCTTGTCTTTTACATGTTCACCAATGTTGGCAAGAGCTGATACATACTCTTGAGCACGTAAACAAGGGGTGTTTCATCTCCTTTCATTTGAAGTTGAAGAAGTTGTGTCTTAAACGCATATTCTTTGGAAGCATTATATGGAGCATAGGCGTGTGAAAAGAATCCCATGTAAAGTAATGTGGATTAAACTTAGGCCTTGAAGCTCTATCAGACAGAGATGGTAACAGATGGTAACAAACTGGGCTCCATCAACATAGCTAAAAAGGTTGTTTGTAATCAAAGATGATCATACATTGTTTTCCCAGTAAGCGTAGTTTATTGGTGAGAGAGTAACAACAAACTTAGCAAACTTATGTGAGTTGTTGATGCTTTCTCAATTGAAGTAAAAGCTGTTAAAATGGCCTTAGTTTTGTGACTACGGGGAAGTTTAACAAGAAATTAACTTGCATAAAAAACAGACTTCCGCGCCTAACTGTGTCGCGTGCGAATGTAAAGAGTTGCGCTGGAAATTGTCTTGCGAGCAAAAGTAAGGCTTGTGTGTGATAGTGAGACTTGTGTGCAAAATTAAGAGTTCCGTGTAAAGATAATTGCATGAATCAATGAACTTTCGTGTAAACTATAGTCACAAAAGTTGGAAGCTTTCATGTAAGGTAAACTTCAGATGAAAAAACCTTCAATCATTTTGAGAACACAGAAGAAATAAATCTCAATTAGCGATGAATCATGATGGCAATAGACAACGATGAAGGTTAGATCGATCAAACACCTATGATGACCATGTGTGTTTGTCGAGGATGGAGGAGTTGATTATAGCGGCATTGAAGAGAACTAGTGTACGAGTGATGAATCATAGAAAAAACGATGGTTCGATGAGGACGCGCCGGTTGTAGCAAAGGTGACATCGGTTCGATGTTGATGCAACGGACCGGCGGTAATAGAGCCTCAGTCGTTCTGATACCAAGTTAAAGCAAGAAGAATATTCAAAGAATACGACGATTGTAAAATGATTATATTGTATGCCAAATTAGGGTATAAAATTTGTATTATGTGTATATTTACCTAAAATTTCCGTTAACTATTAGCTAATTAGAGTATGATCTAATAGTTTTATTACGATGAAAAATTAATTGATGGAATATTATATGATTTCTTTAAATAGGGATAAAAAAATTATAAGTTCATATAAAAAGGTTGTTACATTGTAACAATATATAAAAGGTTAATGTTGGAATAACATCAACCAAATTTTACTAGTTTATGAATCGTGTACCTCAACTTCCTTATTTGTAGTTTAATCCCTAAAACTTTTGTCTTATCATACCTATATGAAATGGGTGGAATTTTTAGTAAGACGAATAAAGATTAGAGACATGATCAATAAATCGATCTAAAAAATCCAGATTATTATGTTGGAAGTCGACGGAACTCACACTACACAAGCAACATATGTTAAGATTTTCCAAAAGATTTAACAAATTGACTTGCATATCCTTTGGGAGATTTTTCGCCATTCTCGTAGAAAGTCTACTGACAGATTCAGAGCTAAATCCCTTAACAAGCAGCGGGTGATCACAAGCTTGGCGAAGCCGCAAAAGCATCAAAAGGATATTTGCATAATTTTTATTAACAGTACCTGCAGCTGCATACTCCTGCACAAGAGTACTTAAAATTTGAGATTCAAAGTAAATTACAAATAAACCAAGATATGTTAGTGAACAATTGGTGACAGGCGATTTTTGATGTCAACCTTGACATGTGACTCTTTTATTTATTGAATGAAAAACAGACACAAAAGATTACATTGGCCCCGCCGTATTTACACTAGACTCCAACCTTGAAAGACAAGTAAACTTATAAGACTCAAACTCCTAAACTTACACAAAACAAACAAAGTCCAAGAAATAAACCAAAACTAAATCAAACTCAATTTATTTCCAGCAAGTTCTTCAACTCCCAACTTTTCTCTCATTTCAGCAAACTTGGGTCTAGGTAGAGCTTAATTATGTATCTATAGCTTGTTCCTCACCACTTACATGTTAAACATTCACCAAATTCTTTTCAACACATTCACAAAGATAAACTTGGTAATCCAAATGGTTGTATTGTTGTATGATTGTATATTGTGTATTATGATTTACAAAGTAACAACAAAGGGTATAAATAGAGTACAGAGAACCTTTCATATTACTTAACATAAGAGCTTTCATATGACCTATTGTCTAATAACATAAGACCTTTCATATGACCTAACATTAACCGTCTGAAACACGTATAAAATGACACTTTGTGTCTATGTGTTAGCTTCATCTGTGAAACACTAGATTCTTCACTAGCTCAACAGCCGACCAATTGTCCACCAATAGCTTTATGCCTTTAAATGTGTGGCCGGTCACCACCGTGCAATGGGCTATTAGTCAAATGTAGTAGTAAAAACAAAGCACGGTGGCTTTGCCCTAATTATTCATGACGACAATGGTTACCTCTTGGCAAGCCATATGGTTAAAAGGCATAAAGCTATTTGTGAACAACGGCCGACACTGCTAAGGTTTTCCGATAACCACCACTCGCAACCTCAAAGGAAACAGGGAGTCGTCGCGGCTCCACCGACAGGATTCCGCTTTGCCGCCATCGACCAACTATCTGTTGCCGCTCATCTACGGAACTGGCGGCCGTTGTTGGGTTTTGTTTTCTATTTGCAATAGTATTTTGTTGTTCTTGTATAATTGTTCGGCTTCAGGTCAGATCTACTTGAGTAGTTTAGTTCTTTGTTACTTTCAAAACTCAGATTAGTTATCAAACTCGTTTGCTATCAAATTTTTGGAACTAAATTCATGGAATAGTCTTTAATACACCACTCAAGTTAATGTACACAGCCACTGTTGTGTTTGGCACTATTCTTAGTTCTGACTTGATTGTTGAGCATTTGTAGTTTGGAATAATGATTTGGATATCTACGAAAAATATAGGGTTGAATATATACAATTTACTTTTTACCGGAACGTAACAAACTTTTTTGTAACCATTTAACGCAACATACCATTTTGTTTTAACCATTTAATGCAACAATCTACATAATCGGGTGAGACATCGCAAGCATGTAGGATTAAAACTTAAAAGATTATAAAAAATTGTATTCCAAGTTCCACATATCAGTCGAAAGTGAGAAGTACGTTGCATTTTCTTGCAGGTTGCCCTAAATATGAAAATCAACCGTCACTCTTTTATGATCGTAATAGTTTGGTTTGTGTTTGGTGAGTTGATTTGCTTGATTTCCATACTAGAAAAGTGTAGAATACAAAGTCATAATACCAAAATATAGAGAAGGACCTATATTAAGTAAAAACTACAAAAGTACCTTAAATCGTGACCGTGATTCAGCTTCAAGCTTGACATAGAAAGCTCTTTCTTCGGTTGAGAAGTCAACCGTGCTCAACTCTATTGTTTTAGGGGGTAAGTTGATAATAGGCTTACCATCGATCAAAGTGGCTGACCAGAAAAACAAAAACTGATCAGATCATGCAAGTAGCAATTATGCATGGAGAACAAATAAAACCTAGAAACCACAAGCTTGAACAGAGGAAGATGATTGACAGTGAGAGTATTAAGTAACAAGCCACATACCCCATTAAACAATCAAAGAGTCACAATTTAAGCATTTTCACTTATACACAGATCAAATTAAATTTTTGAATAAAAAAGGAGTTATCATTCTCACTTTTTGACATGCCGTACCGACTTTAAAAAGTATATATAAATTGTACCTTTAGTTCGACGAAGCATTATTGCCTTAAGCACAGCTTGAAGTTTCCTATAACCCTGCATTGAGTTTCTTGATATTGGGACCTTTATTTGATTACAAAAAGATTTATAATTGGCGTATGGATCACATCTCAGAAATCTGAAATAACTGAACAGTTCATCAATATTGTTCTGTATAGGTGTTCCAGATAAGCACCATCGTTTTTTAGCTCTAAGACCACAACACGATTTAGACATCTGTGTTCTGCTATTTTTAATCGTTTGAGCTTCATCTAATATCACCCTCAACCAATTCACCTTTGCAAGAGTACCGCTACAATCAATGGCAGAACCGTCAATTCCCTTTTTACCTTTCTTTTTCTTACCAGAAATACCTCCCTTTCTTTTCTTATTAGCAAATTCAGAACTCAATCCATACCTATCCCCATTTTTTTTATCATCTTCATCTTCATCATCAAAAACTTTAGTCGGGACTTCTTTTGCCACAATGGCATATGTTGTAAGGACTACATCATAACTCGCTAGCTCAGCAGGATCCTTGGTCCTATTGCCACCATGATAGACTAGAACTTCAAGCTTAGCTTCTTCTGCAACTTTTTCATCAAGCTCGCGAGCCCATTGTCTTAGCACACTTGCAGGACAAACAACCAGTGATCCGGCTGTAGGTTTTCGGTTACTTAATCGCTGTGTTGTGCTACCAGCTTCAGTTATTAACTTCAAATCATCATTTTTGTCTTTATCTACAACTACTGTGGGTTTGGCATCATCATCATCATCTAAATATAAAGCTTCAACTTTTGAATCACAAGAGTAATCTGACTTAGGTTTTGATGAAAATCTCTGATTCTGGATAAGTGCGATCGTTGATATCGTTTTCCCAAGGCCCTGTAGATCAAAAACTGGAGATAGAGCAAAAGATGTCTACGTGGGATTCTGAATAATTAACATATATAATTATAGATCAGATATGATAGAGTAATGATGCTGGTAGAGCAAAAGATGTTTACGTGAGATTCTCAATAAATAGCATATAAAACTTCAATCATATATCGCAGATCAATGATGCTGGTAAATAAGTTTTCCAACAAATTATAGTAAGTAGTAGAAAATGGGTGGGCCAAGCAAGATGGATAACAAGTCAAAAAAGGTAGATATCCAGTATGGGTCGAAACAGGTTGGTTTAGCCTGACACATAAAGACCTTTTTGTTATTTTTATAAAATTATAAATAACTAGTGTGTAAAATGTGATTACAAAACTATACTGCTACAAGACTCAGTTTCCATCCTTACTACCGGGGATGAAACCTCTTCAAAATCAATCTCAAATTGCTGCAAATATCCTTTGCCTACAAGACGTGCCTTATGCTTTGTGACAACTCCATTAGCATCCCTTTTGACCTTAAATATCCATTTCAGCCCAACGGCTTGATGACCGAGTGGTAATTTCATCAACTTTCAGGTGTTGATTTTCAAACGAGAGTATCTCTTGATGCATTGCTTCTTTCCATTGATTAAATGGAACTTTGACGTGACACACATCCGGAAACCTTAAAATGATCTAAGCTTGGCTTTCGACCCTTTAAAGCTTCGTACGCCTTATGCACCCGGTTAAAAAATAGATAAAGTGCATTATGCCTTCATCACATAAACTTCATGGTAGCTCCATAGCCTTTAGAATACTTTGGTTTGGGTCATCCCCAACACGAACATGTTCCTTTATTCCACAATCCCATTTTGTTGTGTGGTATATGGAGCTGAAATTAATGTGAATCCCCTCTTGATCACAACTTCAAAAGCATGTGAGGTGAACTCGCCTCCATTATCCGTCCTCAAAATCTTCCATCCTGTTGCAAGTTCCAACTCCAGTAGTTTCTTGAATTTTTTTAAAACATTCAAAGACTTCATCATAGTCTTGATCAAGAAAGCCCACATGTATTGGTTGTGGTCATCCACAATAAGGAGCATGTACTTGTTTTCACCTTGAGCTACTAGGGAAATAGGATCGCATACAACACTCTTGTAGCACGATAGATGAAATGATCAGCAAAAGCTAAACAAGTTTGCTTTCCAATAAACAAGAATAACAAACCTATTTAGGGTGTTTGATGTGTGGTACGCCAAGTGCAATCTCCTTTGCTGCCAAAATCTTCAACGAGTCGAAGTACCAATTCCCAAACGTTCATGACTTAACCACGCCATGTCATTGACGTTTGCATGCAAACAAACCAATGTAGTTATCTTCAAATCAATCTTGTGTAAACGGTTTGGAGATCTTTGTACCTTCATGAGCATCATTCCACCGGCTTCATGCATCCATAGATATTGATCTCTTATCAAGATCAAACATCTAACTTCAGTAAATTGGCCAAGACTAAGGATGTTATTCCTTAGGTGTGAAATGTAATAAACATCCACCACAATCCGCTAATCACCATTCTTACACACCAAGATAATATTGTCTTTTTCTTAAATGTCAACACACAACCATCCCCTAAACCGCGCATTGCCAACTATATTCAAATCAAGGTTAGAAAACAGTTAAATTACCTGTCATGTGGTTGCTTACACCATTATCAAGGAACCGACTGTAAGCTTCAACCAGATCAATCACATAACGTTATGCGTCATTCAAGAAGACAACTTCCTTCTCGGTTTCCATGTAAATAGTCTTTTTAAACCAAGTTTGTAGTTTCATCCAAACTACTTGTTAGTCATTCGGATAAAGTGATGCTAAATGCATCACAACAGAAACATTGTATTTTAGATTGATCCTTGCCTTGTTTATGTTGTTGATTCGAACTTTGACGGTGTTCATGACCTTTTTCGCGACCATTTGAGCGACCCCAACCTCTCCCTCAGCTCCTACCATCTCCCCTGTAAGATCCATGGTCCCGATCATTTCCTGTTTGGTATAGGTCCCTTTCCCTGGCTTTCCAATCTTACGAATCCGTAAGAGAGTAGTAACTAATCACCATCGGATCCTTGAGACTTTCCACAAGGTTTGATCGTATCTTTAAACGCATTTAGCCTGACAATAGCTTCTTGAAACAAAATGGTATCCAAATCAAGTATTTGTTCAATAGAAGCCACAATGGGTAAAAACCGATCACGAACTCAACCAAGAAATTTTCCAACTAATTTCTCATCATCGTTAACAGCCCCAAGGTTATTTGCTTCGGATACAATTGCACTGATTTAGTCAGAAAAGTCTTAGATTGTTTCTATTTCCTTCTATCTTCAAGACCTCAAATTCAATTTGCAATGAACCCAAGCAGGCCTGTTGAACCTGATCAACACCAACGAACCGGGCCTTGAAGGCATCCTAGAATGGCTTGCTCGAACTATGCAACCTGCAAGACAAGCTCTTTGGGTATCGCCTGATATAATAAGCGATTGCAAGCTTCTTTTTTTCGGATCAACATTAACATCGGGCTCGATTGCTTCAAGTGTTGTAAAAAACATCGCTAGTCGGCGACTAATTGAAAATCGGGGTGCAACCTTGATGATTTCATCTAATCGGGGGGCAAACATCAATGTTCAGACCTATTCGGTCAACATCAAACCTAGTTGGTCAAAATTGGACCTAGCCGGACCCTAGGCGGTCTTAATCGGCCAAAATTCTATGATCCCAGCGAGATTCCGGCAACCTTCCGGTGAACTTAAAACATCCGGCCAAATTTTGGAAATTCCTGCTTAAACTTGGAAATTCCAGCCAAATATGTGTGTATATATACATATATAAAACTGAACATTTTTGTTAAAAATACATTGTGTGTTTATATATAAAACTAAAAATTATAATATAAAAGTTTCAATCTGCTTAATCGCTAAGTCGGCACCTTACCACCCGACTAGCGCCTAGCGATTTTTACAACGCTGATAGCTTCCAAACTCCATGAACGTTGAATATTGCCACAATTTTGATACCCGTATCATGTGATTAGTGGCGGTCTAAACAATGCACCGTAAGGTCACATTTGTGTACAGGGCACTGCTCCGTGAGGAACAATTTGATTCGCCAAAGTTACCATTAAAACAACCTTCTTGTCTTCTTATTTAGTTGCCGAAAAAAACACCCCATTGGTCATTGACGTTAACAGCCCTTCGATTCTGATTCATTCACGGACAACAAAAACGATCACACCCCGGCCCCTTCAAGGATAGCGACTACTTGAAATTGATCAGATAATCCTTCTGAAGATTTGTATAGTGGTTTAACTTAAAACCAAGCTCTAATACCAATTAAAGTCAATTGGATCTGAACCAAGTGAACTAGAAACAACCCAAAAAAACAAACAAAAACAAGAAGAAAGACATACATTTAAAAGAGATACAAAAAACATATTGAAAAACTATCCCTATTCATAATAATCTAACTTAACCCCAAGCAAAATTAAATAAGAAAAAACCAAAATTAGGAAACAATCCTATAGCATCTATATTTAATGTTCTTAATAACAAACCAACCCACTTAAGTAAACCCAAAACTTTGAGCTAATTGTAAGATTAACTCAATACTGGTATACATTTCCAGATGACTTTTGACCCATTCCGCCCTTTAGACCCAATTCAGTTTTCAGTCAAGTATATTAACTTCAACCCACTAGAGAACAAACATAACCCAAATCGACTAATTCAAAGTATAGATGGGTCAATGTTGACATCTTTAATTTACACTTCACAAGCTACTAACCTGGTCATCAGCTAAGATTCCACCAGAACATGCGACACTCTTTTCCTTTTGGACCATCCAAGCCAATGCAATTTTCTAGATGAACATAACCAAAGCACATGGGACCGCAGAAAATAAATGTACACAGCACACAAAAAGTAAAGAGGGAGCTTTGTAATTAGATGAATAGATAACCTGGTGCCTTAATAGAGAGACCGACAAGAGACCATCAGGCAAATTTGCTTCGGCTGCAGGTTGATTAAGATCCTGAAATGGAACCATAACTACTTCAGGGGTGATCATGATATTAAAATAAAATAAGTGTACAAATTTGGGAAACAAGCCTTCTTCTAGGCTCAAATAAACAGAAAACAACAATATATAGAATGTCTTTTTTTGGCCATATTTGCCATATTGAGTCACATTTAATTATCGATTAGTGCAACTTCGAACACTAGAAGAACATCTTGACACTGTCTCCAACAGCCCGTTTTGTTACAGCTGATTGTCTGATTATGATTATTCCATATCATGTACTCATTTTATAGCACACATCGAAACACCTCCTTAAACATCACATGTTATCACTTCATAGAACACTAATCTTCAAACAAAATCAGCAACTCTTATTTAGCATATATTGAGTTGACCACTCTACTAGCTACTATGGCTAAAATAACATGCACCAATAATTTCTTTCCCTGTTTGTATTATATTATAATAATAGGAGCAGTTAATACCTGTAATGCTACTTGATAAATAAGCCTCTCATCACCAACGGTTTGTTCATCAACCGCCCCTGAAGGGCGAGAAATATCAGGCGGACCAACATATTGTGGAGTCGGAACAGGCATGTGGGGTCTCATTGATGGTGGTAGAACCCTACTTCCATGGTGGTTGTCCTTCATCAAATCATTACTGGCCCTACTAAAAGTGTCTTCCATATGGGCCTTTGCATGATTTTGCAATGCATTTGCAAAAGATTTACGATATGCTTCATGAAGTCGACTGGTGCCTACACCTATTAGTGGAATACTTGACCTAGAACTAGAAGAAGATGGCTGAAGAGATGGTGGAAGCATTCTTTTAGAATCTGTTGGGAGTAACTAATTATCAAATTTTGTACCAAAAATATCATTTATATTAACAAATTACCATTCTTTTGAGAATAGTTTGGTGTACTTACTTCCAAAACTGCTACTCGAACTGGATATAATCTGAATCTCATCATCCGAATTATGATTGGAATAAGACGTATGCCCATTTATATCCGGTCCTCTTGTAGGAGGCAGAGCCAGTTGTCTTGACCCGTATTGACCTGGAATGTGGATAAAGACCTATATAAGATATTAAATAAAATAAAATAGTTTGATAGCAGCGTGAGACCGACTAATAGAGATTCTATTTACCTGCATAATTTGTGCCAGATGAAGATGCAAACGTAGGAAGAACCGTAGAATCAGACACTGAAAGAGCTGAATCCCTTACAGGTGAATCGTCCAATGCTTTATATACTTCAACATCCCAATCGCTGGATTCACTATCTGTCGAGCTAATATCTATCGGCTCCATTCGAGGCACTACAAATCAATAGCTAAATCCCCTTTCTGTGATCAACACATCATAAATTACAAATCAGAGCCCCAATATTTTTGCATCAGAAAACAAATGAAAAGATACCCTAAATCAACTGCTAACCAACCCATTCAAAGAAAACCAGCAGTTCAAAGTAGAATCAACCAAACTAAAAGAGGGTTTGCATGATCAACAACGTATATCAAAAGGGTACTCCACAAATCACAAAAATAAGCAACAAGAACAAAAAAGATTCAAAATGTAAACGATATTTCTTAAATTAGGTAAAGAGCTGACACATATTCACCAAAACACCACATATACACCATCAAGTTCTACTAAACACGACGATTGTTTAACAGTTTCACAAGAAATAACATTTAGGTAAAGAAATGACACAATTTCACCAAAACAACACATATACATCATCAATTTCTACTAACACGATGATTCGTTAACATTTTCACAAGAAACAACACTAACTGCCGAACAATGCATACATACATTTACAGTTATGCCTATAGAAAGAACTCTTAAAGAATATAAAGGGTTTTCATTTACAGACGTAAAGAAGGTTATTACCGTTGTGATTCTTGAACATCGGTCTACCTTCAAAAACCCTAACCCCTGTTTCACATATGAGCAATTGCAGATAATATGCTATCTTTGGTGTAGAATCAATTTGGGGTTTAATTGAAGAGTGTTTGATTATGATGATTTACCCCCTTTGAATGGATCTTGATCTTAAAGTTCCTGATCAGCATTGACATCGTCAGTTCTTGAGATACCGCATGAACATGTAGTACAAAACTTGAGTCCAATGTTTTTTTTTCTTTTTTCTTTTTTGTGTTTTAATTTATTCATCATTGCAATTATATCGTTTTAAATATTATATTAGAAGAATGCAAAAGTTATTTGTTATATTAAAAAACACGTAAAGCCAATTTAAAATATCATTGTTATCGATCTGTAATTAATAATTAATTCTATTATTTTATTTTGTTTTTAACATAATAAAAAAACTTGTGTATGGTTATTTGTTTTATCTAGTGTTATGGCTCGCGCGTTGTGTGCGGGAACGTTTGTTCTAGAATGCTATTTGGTTCGAGACGCACAAATGTCACTTCCTTTCAAAAGAGTTCAATACACAGGAACACTATTTGGATTAAATTAGGACTTTGAGAGCATTCACATTGTATTTATCATCTTACTAGTATAATCTAACTAAAATTTACCATCACATAAATTTATACCTTATATCTAAAAGCCTATCGTATCTCATTAGTTATTTCTATCTTGAAGTTTTTGTTATTATCTCTATACAATTGTTGCGCCAAAAGAAAACTACAAATCGAATACCGAGATAATCATATGTAATTGTTTATGACCAAACATGAAAAGATAACGAATATAAATAGAAGGAGAGAACCATGTAATCATCAAAAGAAAATTATTATCATCAAAAACAAGTATTAACTCAATTCGTCCTTTAAACCATTCAAATATTATAGATTAAGAACAAAAAATATAATTCGTTCTATTTATTTTGTTTGAACTTAGATATGTATTTACCAATAAATTTATTATTTAACGGTAAACTCCAAAAGATTCCAATCCTATCCTCCTTCTTCTTCTTTTTCATAGACCTATTTAATTTAAATATATTTTTTTGATTTATATACACCACCATGATCTTCATCATTCTCTATTTACCCATTAACTCTTCATTTTCATACTATCTAGGTTTTCTCTCGAGCCTTCGTCTTCTTGCAACATCCTTCCGTCACAACCTGAATCAATTGCCTGACACAATAACAGCGAGAGCCGCTTTCACTTTCAACCATCGTCTCCATCCCTCCCTCCCTCC
>BJCM01057550.1:0-19792 GCA_018326385.1 Flaveria bidentis
TGGATACAATTGACTAGACACAAAACAAAATCAATTGTAGAGTCAAAAGGCAGATTGCCTTTTGACTAGTGACTATGACATGGCATAGCTCACATCCTTATCTATTACAAAAAGGATAAAGTACACGAAGTAGAAAGTTACAGACTCAAGACCTCAATGTATAGTTACCAAAAGCATGGACCTTTTCATCAACTCATGTAAGTTGGTGACTTTACAGAGTTGCAGCGGAAAAGGGTCCAGATTTATGAAAAAGTACATCAGATAAAGCATGTTGTTAAAAGTATTCAGAAAAAATCTGTCTTCAAGAGTTGAGCTTTGGAAGACTTTGTCTCTGAAGCTTTGGAAGACTTTATCTTTGGCTTCAGAAGATATTGGTCTTGGATTCGAAAGATTTCACACTTAGAATGTTTCTGTTGCATGTGTGAAACTTCCAAAGCATTCTTCTTCAATGCACTTGTGCAGCATGCAGGATAGACTTTGGATGTTTGGGTTGCATCAGCCTCTTGATATATTCTCTACATAGAGGTCTACAGTGGAGTGTCAAAAGAACCATACTTATGTCCATTGGTTCATAATAGTGTCTTCTGAAGGTTAATTGTCTTCGGAAGAACAAGTTCTTCTGAGGCCAATTATTCTTCAGAAGAGACTGCTTCTTTTGAGGCTTGGGAACTTCTACTTCGGAAGTCTTTGGTCTTGAAATCTTCTAAGTCTTGAATTTTGAAGAGAAGACTTTGTCTTTGAAATCTGGAGTTTTCCTTCGGAAGTTGATCTTGCACTTGTCTTCGAAAGAACTCCATTGGCCTTCGGAAGTTCCACACTTAGCTTCGGAAGTCCTTTATTAGTTGTACCAAAATCGTCTAAGTGTTTGGGTTTTGGTTGCACCAGCCTTTCTAGATCCAACATTCCTCAAGTTCATATTGATGAACTCATTACACTTTCTCATTCAAAGTCTCTTTGAGGAAGGTATTCCAAGGGCTATGTCATACCCACCCTAAGGAACTTCAAACTACATAACTAGTTGGAGGTATGATGCTGATAGAAGAGCCCTCGTACTTCAATGAGTTCAAGGGCAGCAAGAAGTCTTCAACTTTCAAACCTTGAACTACTATGAAGGTCTTGACCCAATCAACATGCCACTTGACAATCCAAGCCAATCTAGGCAAGCTGGCAGGCTGGCTTAAAGGATTCAAGACATGATTACTAAAGAGTCCAGGCAAAAAAGAAGACAAAGACAATCAGGTAATGTCATTAGTCAACTGGATGTTGAGGCAGACCTTGAGATTAGCTTCAAAGGGAAAACCTTGATTGAAGGCCCAGTGATAAAACCTGAGAGCTCTGTCACAACTACAACTACACCTACTTCAGCAATCCACTCCCTCGGTGAAACACCTGCTAGTTAAGGTGTATCATAGCCTCTCTCTGGCAAGAACATGGATGCTACTTCAAGCAATGAAGGCCAAAGCTCTCTCCACCCTGAGTCATAAAGGTCTGTGAGTGACAAAGGGAAAAGGAAAATAACTCTTTAGGAGATTAAGGAGGAGGAAAGAGGGAGGAAGAGGAAGCTAAAGGAAGATATTTACACTAGGTCTTCAGGCTTCATGCAAGCTGCAATCAAAGTTGCCTCCAGACCAAATACTTAAAATGATCAGTTAAAGGCAGTCATCATTACTTATTTACAGACCAGGAACTATGATATTGATCAAATCATCTTTCTCTTTTTAAAGGAATTAAATGAACCGGCAGACATGGAATTGTCTGGAGAGAGAGAAAGGAACCATAGGATGTAAGATTGTTCCTTCAAATCAAAGAAGAAAAGAGACAAAAAAGATTGTACAAGCATGTTTTTACTTTTTCTCCAGTTCAAGAAAGCCCTGTGTAAGAGATTGTGGCAACACAAGAACCTCAGGTAAATAAAGAAACTTACACACAAAACATGATCAACTATTAGAGTGCCACAGGTCTCTACCAGGCAGATGCACTTCTTCCCTTTCCCTTTGAGTATATTGATTTTAAGTACCTCAAATAACTTGAACTTCAAGTACTCAAAGAACAAAAGGCTACAAAGAGGAAGATGAGGAAAGAAGCAGCCAAAACAAGAGTCATCATCTAGAAGAGTCAAAAGAAGTCTGCTGATAGGCAGAGGATGATTAGCTTCTTGAAGCTGTATGGATTCTCCGGAAGGAGACTTGGCCCAATGTCTTTATCCACCATGGATGAGCACATAAGAGTGATCAATCAGAAGATTAAAAGAGGAGAGCTCATTGATTTACACTCCCCACCAAGTCAAGCCGCTCAAGAAGTGGTGGTTAAGTTTGAACCATTTGAGACAACATAACCTTGACCTCTTGCTAAGTCACAACAAGCTTCATCTTTTGATCCACAGCAAGGTCAAACTCTCTCTCCTTTTGAACCTATGAAGGAGGTAGACCCAACTGAGAAAGAAAAAACTAAACAACAAGGTGCTGCAAGTCAGTCTTCTCACTTAAAGTTTCCAAAGAGGAGGAAGAGGATGGCTTATAGACCAAAGTCAAAGAAGAAAAAGAAGTCAAAATCATCCACCTCTAAGTCTCAGGATGAATTAGATCATCCTGATAGAGTGCATGAAGAGGCAGCTCAATCAACTCCAATTCAAGTAGCTCTTCTTGCAACAGGAAGACCCATCTTGTCTTGGATTTACTCTACTAATTCAGAAAGATGGTATGTAATCAGAGATCAAGGTATTGAAGATGTCTACACATGGCAGGACATGTTCAATCTACCTCTGCATGATCTCTTTAAGATGAGAAGATACTATGATAGTCTAAGTGATCCTAACCATTTGATGAAGAAGGGTATGGTAATCATCATAATAAGGACTATCAACATCTAAGGTCTTCAAATGTTTTGGTAGGATCAGCCTAGCGGGAGTTTGTAAAGTTTTATGTAAGGTAGATGCACCTAAAACATCCAAAGTCTTTCCTGCATGCATGCACTGAAGTACAGAGTAGATATGCTTCGAAAGTTTAACACCATGCACTAGAAATACTCTAAGTGTAAAATCTTCCGAAGTCAAGACCAACATCTTCCAAAGCCAAAAGTTAAGTCTTCCGAAGCTTCAAAGACAAATTCTTCCAAACCAAGAAGTGAAGACAAATTTCTTCTGAAAACTTTTGAACACATGTTTTATATGATGTACTTTACCATAAAGCTGGACCACTTTCCGCTACGACTCTGTTGACTCACCAACTTTCACAAGTTGGTGAAAAGGTCCATGCTTTTGGTAATTGTACATTGAAGTCTTGAGTCTGTGCTTTCTATATTATGTAATTTTATCCTTTTTGTAATATTTTAGGATGTGAGTTATGACATGTCATAGTCACTAGTCAAAAGACAATATGCCTTTTGACTCTACATTTGATTTTGTTGTCTAGTTCAAATGTTTCCAACTGGCCTTCTAAGTATGGATGACTATAAGATGTAGTATAAAGTATCTCATATCCTTGTAACTTTCTATTCATGCTTTAATACTTGTAAAAGAACTTGAGAGCAATATACAACATTTTTGAAAACCATATACTTGTGTTGTTTTTGTTCTTGTTATGTCTCATATTTTGCTTGTGTTCTAAGTATCAATCCAGTGTGTTACCAGTTCTCTATTTGATATGATAAGTGTTTTTAAACAACTCACCTTATTGTGTGTTTATGTTGTAAGTGCTCATCCCCTCTAATGATCCTACAGTTTCTTTAAACAATTTTACACGCAACATCAACGTGAGAGTACATGTCAATGTTTAGACATTAGCTTTTTCATAATTTTACGTCCGCACAGAAACACAGTGCTCTTGATACTAGTTCATATAATCTCTACTTCATATATAAATTAAAGCTGGAATATCTTTTAAATCTTGAATAAGCTATATATTTATATATTATAATTATTAATAAGAAATCATGAAAGTCCACAAAAGCAATTGTCATTGTCCTTTTTAATGTTAAGTAATTGATTAATTGAATAAAGTGTACATATTGTTTTGTACATCCAATGCATCCCTTTGTTGAATTTGGGGCTCCTTTGCTTTATTCCTTTAATAATTGGGAGTCCAATGCATTCATTTTTTTATTACTCAACATTTGACGCGTTTTTAGGGTCTCGATCCGTTTTAAGAAGCAGCAAATAACCACTTGATACAAACTTACAAATATATTTTTTGTTACGTACAAACAATACACCACAAAAACTAGTAATGCATTTTTTATGAGAACTTACATGGCTAAAACTACATTGGAGTTTAGGTAATAATACATTATATCAAATCTTTTCAAATCTGATTAAATTACTCAAACTTTTTTAGTCACTTAAAGTATTAAAAGAGTTTCTCGTGAGTCAGTTATCAAAAGACAACCATTAAGTGTCATAAGAAACACCTTATTCTTCGTGGGTAATAGCTTATTATGCCTAATCTAGTTGTAACACATGTTAAAATACTGTTCTCAAAGAGAAAAGAATAATTTTGCGAAATAAGATGGTAGCGGTCCTATCCAAGGCACAACGACCCGTCAGGAACCTATGAATGATACCCTGAAACAAGATTAGTAGTAGACTGTTGTCAATCTCCAAGGCAGTTCACTATGGACAAGGTTAAGCAATCAACACGAAACTGAAAGTGTCCAATGACGAGTCATCGAGCATTAACACGAATATGTTGACTCAACCACTTAAATGGATAAGGTGAACTAGAAGTTGACATATGGTTGTTGACTCACAAACCTAGGATCGATAGCACACCTCTACCATTTCCATAGTAGTGCACGATGAGTCCTGGAACAACCTATAAAAGGAATCCTTTTAGTGATTTTCATTTCATCAAAATCATAAAATCCTTTCAAAAATTATAATTCCAATTCCTGTTTAATCAATCAATAATAGGAGCTCATAGGTGTTGTCCAGTTTAAAAGTTTATCAAATTAAATGCTCTTAAGACTTATTAACGAAGGTGAATACATTTAATATTTTTAGTAACCGATTTATGATTTTGAAAATGACATATGTATGTTAAATGGTTAATGATTTAAGGTTTGATTAAATTATATGTAAATGGAATTGATGAAAATTCGATCTCTTTATAGAAAACGATAATTCAAACGGTCCATTTGTATATTTATTCGAGCAAAGAGACCAATATATAAAAAAGTGAACGTCACACTTGAAAAATAAACCACTAAATGTGTGATTACTATCAAATTTATTTTAGAACTTTTATAACTATATTTATGTCGGACTATTTTCATGTTCCATTGAATGTATTTAGTGGCTATTCGCCGATGAGTTAATTTACACAATTTTCAGGTAATCTTAAGATGAAACTTAGTCATCGGATAGGTGGTAATTCTAACTCCCTCGACATATAATCTACCTTAAATGATCTTTTTTTTATTTATCTGCCGGTCAATGAATAAATTTGTTAAAACATCGTTTCAATGATTACCATATTATTCAAAACAAACACCCTAAATCAAGAACACATAAACATGTAAGAATCACGACTCAAACAACATGCACCCGTCAATGACTAAAACACTGTATGACGACCCTTGAAAAACATGTATCATACCCCATTTAGTATGCTTTTTAATGGATTTTATTTTTTATTTCGTATTTGATCGGACTTTTATATATATAAACTACGAACCCATTGTTGTACCTAAAGTAAATGGATAATGATTGACGAAATCTATTTGGAATATTTTCTTACGTAATACCTAAACAAATGGTCAATTAGTTACGATTTCAGTCCTCTGTTTAACGAAAGTTATTAAAACGATTTCATTTTTAATACAAAAAATAAAATATTGTTAATATCACCCTCATGTCGTTTAAATATTCAATGCTTGTCGTATCGTGCATCTGCATTTATAAGATAACCTAACAAAAAAACTGAGAAGCGACACTTTTTTCGCATTTATACCCTAATATTTTATTATGTCACCTTAAGAATGTTCAATCATCAATAAGAAAAGTGAGAAAAACCTTTCTAGATCCAATATATTATTTTTTAATAAAAAGTAATATATTAATTATCGTGTATGTTTAAACCATACCAAAAATAAATATTTCAATGTTAGTGCACATACAAATGTATTTTTTGAAATTTTAAAACTTATAAATATAATATAATTATAGTACATTTGAAAACGCAGAAATGTCTTTTTACATTAAATTTTAAGAGTTTAATGGAGCAGAATTATTATTATTTTTTTAAAGAATTTGACTACCTCAATTATTATCTACACACAAGTCAATTTTGTACGACATTTAAACTAATTAAATTCCCTATAATTTTTATGTAACTATAACATTTTCATATGTACTTGTTTAAAAATTACACCATGGAAGAAATTGACGTGTGGTAAACCTTTGTTATCTATATATCTGAAATCTGTTTCTGTTTTTTCAAATTAATTATCCATGGGGACATAAGTTGGTATATATTTCATAATATATAAAATGTAAAAGAAAAAACCATCACAATGACATGTAAAAACCAAATTCATAGGAGAGTTAAGAGTTATTTGTCAACTTTTGAATGATTAAGTGCTGAACCAATAAGAGGTTTGAACCATTAAAGTGGTGTTTGTTTTTTTGCAAAAGCTCTTCCCACCTCTTCATCTGTGCGCACACAGACGCGGAAAGATGTTTTAAGTGTGCAGAGTATTTGTTTTTTGGAAGACGTTTCATTAAAAAACGTCTTCCTAACATCTGCGTGAAGAAGATATGGTGTTACCACTTCTCAAGCCTTCTTAACCTCTTCTCCTCTACCCCCAATCTTTCGGACCTGTTTTTTTTCATTTGTGTTCAACCCTTTACCCCCACCACTCCTCTTCTCCGGATCCTCACCATCTCCTTCACCATCGTTCAGTTTCACCTTCGGTCGTGCATCCACCGCCGTATTGCCACCACTCGTCATCGAACATGCTTTAGCGTAATTTCCACATTATCTTCTTGTACAACTTGTTTTACATACTCTATTGCTTGTTCTTTACATCGCATATACGAATTACGGTCAACAAGAAGCGAAATTGTGATTGAAAAGAGGGATTATGGAATAAAACCCTAGAAACAGATGAATGATCGAAGGTTACAGGTGATTGATTGCTTGATTTGGGGGTTTGATTGAGGAAGATGATGGATTACTTCAAATGTATTGAATCTTAACGTGGGGATTGGATTATTGATATTATCATCGTTTGTTTTTGGTGCTTTGATTTGTTTCTTTTTTGATGTGGTTTTGCGACAACCTCAAAAGTTCGATTATTCAAAGTTGTTTATCGTCATCTTTATAGTCACAAGTTGCATATACTTTACATTCTATTCCTTATTGTTGTAATCTTACTAAAAGATTATTTGTTTTTAAAATTTATTTTGATTTATTAACTTGTAAGAAGTTAATAAAGATGATTACTTTTTTAAAAGATAAACGTTTTTAGTTCATAGGTAACTCGCATTTAACCAGTAATATCAATATTAAAAGTAAATTTTCTTTAATTGTAGTATATTTTAACAGTCCGTAGATATTAAAAAACAAATAGTTTTTTTTTGCAGACTGCATACGTTTAATTCACCTCTTCTGCTACAGATGTCTGCAGATGTGGTTCACAGACTGTAAATGTTTTCCTGCAGAAAAACAAACAACATCTAAGTGGTGAATCATTAATAGATCTGAACTATTAAAAGCTAGTACATCATTTAATTATTCAAATGCAAATGTCTGACCAATTCAGATAAGAGGTCTTAACCATTCAGCATTAGACCTCTTAACCATTCAGCACTAATATAATGCTTAACCATTCAGATACAAATGTCTGAACCATTCAAATATTTGCTCGCGAAACAAACAAACTGAAATATTAAGTGCTAAACCATTAAAACATTTAAACCATTAAAAGATTGATTAATATGCTGTCAAACAAGCAATTATATTATATTATACCTGACTTGGTTTTAAATAAATTTATAACGAGACGTACGTAAGAATATCAACATCCCAACAATGTAATTAGAAATTTTATAAAACATTATATTTAAAGAGGTATAAAAAAAGTAAAACAACTAAAAATTAATTATTAGATTGAGTAGTTATATAAAGTTCTAGAAAAAAAGCCATTCACATAAAAAAACTCGGCCGATTGCCTGCCTCGAACTCACACAGTCTGTGACCAAAAAGAAATACTTTGCTAAATACAATACGTCTTTCTCGTATATTAATTTTGGCATAAATTTATTAAAGTTAATTTTTTTTCTTTTCCCCTTTTTTTAATTGGTATTTTCAACATGGGTACAATATAATTACTGTCAGCATAAAGACTCCTTATGTTTTTCAATCCTTATATAATATCTTATCACTGCATATAAATCTATAGTTTTGTTGTTTTATACGACATGGAAATACGTATACATTATACATATATGGTTTTATTACTATTAAAATCTGATAAAAACATATTTATTATATATTAGATTGGATATGTATAAAATATTATTATTTTTCTGTAAAACTTATGGACTATATGTTTTATATTGAACTATAATAAGATAGAATGAGTAAATGACATTCATACATGATTAATAGAATAGCTTCTTTTATACTTATATAAGTGTAAGTGAAGTTTAATAAACAAATGGTGTTAAACATTTTTTATCCTTTGAATATATAACATATAAATATTAAAAACTAACATTTTATTTAACAAAAAGATTACAAATAAGAAACATACATCCAAATATTCAATCAGGCAATCACCCTTGAATTGAACCGGGACCTGATGGTCCACACACTTGATTTTGCTTCGTGAGTAACAAGATTATATTTCGGTGAAAAGTAGCTTTCTTGCATTTAAAGGAGACCTTTTTTTCAATATTAAAAACTGATAATAATAAAAAGTTCAAAACGTTTCACTAAATGCAGTTAATGTTTTTTTATCCTCTTTAAAAAAACTTAACTTTCATTAATTACTCTGCAACTCTTTTTATAAATATTAAACATTTTAAAAGTAAGCAATTTAGTAATTAATTTTAACTACAGTATTTTAGCCAGCCTCTTAATGGTTCAAATGTATAAATGGTTCAACATTTAATGGTTAAATTTACCTTTGAATGATTATACATTATACAAGTGTTGAATGTTAAAATGTCTAATACTGAATGATTAACACATATTATCTAAATTGGTCAGACAATTGCCTCTAAATAATTAAACGATATACTAGCTATTAATGGTTCAGACCTCTTAATGATTCAACAGTTACTGGTTCAGACCTCTTATTAGTTTAGCAATTAACCATTCAAAAATTATCAAACAACCCTCAATAGTAATAAAATACATCAGTAAATAATAACTATTAATTCAAATTGAAAAATCAACAACTAAATAATAAGTATTTATACATTTTTTAAATCAATTATTTTTTAGTTTTTAAAAATTTATAAATATCTTTGCAAGATTAGAATATTTCGTAAGAATTGAGTGATTAAACATATAAGACACTTGATTACCAAATTTTTCTAAACGTCAATAATTACATGTTTGTCTCGAATGATGCTTCTTGTTGGTAACATGACATGTTTTAGTCTCGAATGATATATCTTGTTGGCAAAATGAACTAATTTCTTTTTATCAAAGATTACAAGTTCGAATATTATATAGTATAAATATGATGATTCTATAGATAGGAAAAGTAAATTACATAAACTAACATTTATTTATATAACTAATTTCATTTTTTAACATTTATTTTTACTAATTAAGGTAAACAAACTTTATGTATATAGTTTGTTTTAATTTTGGTTCTTCAGTCTAACGTTTTTTTACACAGAACTAGCTTTTAAAAAGTAAGAATTAATATATGTAAATTTTGTTTGAGTTTTTATTCGTGAGTCTCAACGTTTTATTGATTACATTTCTCAAAATACATTGTTTTGTTTTAGAATTATGCTGCTTGAATGTTTCTTTTAAGACATAGATTTCATATGATAATCATGTGTCAGAACTTAACAATACAAATTAACGATCGTTAAACTAAACTACTAAACCAGTAAAATCAAAACTATATATAAAAGTTATCTAGTGTAATTAACAAAGATAAATTTAAAAAATAAATTTAGTTACAAAAACCAATATTTTTCCAGTATTTTACTCCAAACAAAATAATTGTTTATTTTTTTTATAACGGCTAACGAATAATTTTATAGTCTGGTCATCCGGGTAAACTTACTGGCGAAAGATCACTCACGCTCGAGAACATAAACAATACTATTGACTCAGCTCACTAACCATTTTAAAGGAAACCCACCACCTAAAAACCTACTATAATAAAACCCTTGACTTAGAATATATAACACGTAGTGAGATTTCAAACTATAATCTTCCCTTTAAAAAATAATAGAATGCATTTTTTAAACCAATTGATTTAATACTTATTGTAAAAATAGTTGTTTACTATATAGGGAACTTATGTGTAAATAAAATAATAATCACATTTTCTATATAAAAACAATCAATCTTTATTCACTACTGCATTAGGTCCAGAGGAAACATACAATACCACATTATTTACCCTCTTTGTCGTCACCCCATTTCAACAAATTACACACCTGTAGCAGCACTGAGTGGGTGTGCCCATTACTCTTTCTACATGTGGGTGCTTTGCTCCAAACCCTTTGTCATTTCTTCTTGAGCTTCCTCCACCAAAATCACACCATTTCAGCTTCTTCAAGTAACCCTCAATCTCAATTTCTTCACATTATTCACTGTTAACTGATCAAAACCATCATATATTAAACCATTTCCCATCTGGGTCTTCCTTATTTTGCAGATTTAAGGGTCATAATAATAATATTATTATCATCATCATAAGTTTATAATAACTTCGCCGGAGAACAGATGGCCGGAGGCGGTGGAAAGTCCGACGAGCCGGCGCCACACCCACCAAAAGATCAGCTGCTTGGTGTTACTTACTGCATTACAAGTCCACCCCCATGGCGTTAGTTTCTTGATCTTGTTTATTTGTTTATACTCTTGTAGATGATGTTCATGTTGCTCTTTATATGTGTTTAGTGACAAAAGTATTTGAGAATCTTTAAATGGAAAGTTGTTGGTTTAAAATTGGGTTGTTTTTAAGGTAATCTTGAAGATGTATAGTGCCAATTTGTTGTGATTCTTGTACAATCTTTTCAAGATTTTTGTTAACATTGATATTCTTTGTGTTCTTGGTATCTAGTTAAGATTCAGCGAATTTAAGAGTGTTTTTTTACTGTTTTAGTGTTCTTTTTTGTTTGATTTGTTGTAGAATCTGATTTTGAGTTCAGAAATTGAATCAAACTAAATTTAACTTTAGTTGGTATTTTATCATTTTTGTTGAATCTGGATGATGAATTTGAGCTTTTTTACAAAGTCTTTTGACAAAATCAAACATCTCTTTTTCCCTTTTGAATTTTGATCTCACTAAAACAAACACTTTACTCAAAAGTAACTGCTTTTGTAAAGGTCCAAGATTCTGGTTGATTTGTTTTGATATTCTGGATCTTGAAGTTACAGTATCTAGTGAAATTCATCAAACAAAAAAGGTGGTCTTTATTTGATTAAATCCTTTGTGTATTTGTTGCAGATGAGGCTATTCTTCTCGGTTTTCAGCATTATTTGGTAATGCTCGGCACAACGGTTATTATTCCCACTGCTCTTGTTCCCCAAATGGGCGGAGGAAATGTAAGATATTAAATTTGAAACATATGTTAAATGTTTCTTGTATTCTTGTAATTTGATGGTAATTATGTTTTATTGATCTTTATATCAGGTAGAGAAAGCTGAAGTTATCCAAACTCTACTTTTTGTGGCCGGGTGGAACACTTTGTTACAAACTTTGTTTGGTACTAGGTTGCCTGCTGTGATTGGGGGTTCATATACTTTTGTTGCACCGACAATTTCTATCATCTTGAATAATCGATGGAATGATGCGGATCCTATTGAGGTAATCATAGTTGATCTTTTAGAATCTTTGTTGGGTATATGAATACCTAATGGATCTTGCATTTTAATATAAGTAATTGGTGATAAAGAAACATAATGTTGCAAAATCAGGCATTAAGTTGTGCTATTTTGTTTTCTGTTATTCAGAAATTCAAGAAGACAATGCGTGCTATCCAGGGTGCTATGATTGTTGCTTCAACACTTCAAATTGTTTTAGGGTTCAGTGGTCTCTGGAGAAATGTTTCAAGGTTGGTTTAAATACTGAAATTATACATATTTTTTCATATAAATTTAGAGTAGATAAATGGGTTAAAAGGGCCGTGTCTGGTTACATGAATTTAAGTGTGTCTGTGTCAAGGTTGATTTCTTTAACACAAATAAATATACGGTTCTTGTTCGGTTTCAATGATTCAACAATTCAACCAGCCAACCCGACACAATTGTAACCTGTAATTGCAACGCGTTTTATTACAGATGATTATTATCATAAATTCTTGAACCCCTCTTTGGGTAAAACTTAATTTTTCTTTTCAAATATATTATAGGTTCTTGAGTCCCCTTTCGGCTACTCCTTTGGTCGCTCTTGCTGGTTTTGGGCTCTATGAATTTGGATTCCCTGGGGTAAGTATGATTATTTACATGCATATCCTTTATAAAAATCATACATTCTTATGGGTATGCGTCTGATTATAATGTGATTTAAACTTGCTATTTTAGGTTGCTAGATGTGTTGAAATTGGGCTCCCTCAGCTCATCTTTGTAGTTATCTTGTCTCAGGTAAAATCTTAATGCTGCATTGATAAAATACTTCCATCTGTGAGGTCGAGTTAATGGGACCCACAAATCATAACTTACCTTGTGACAAATAAAAAATCTCAAATGTTGGATGGGTCATATATTAATTTCAAGATTTTGGTTTCTTTGATTATGTGCAGTATGTATCTCATATGATACATTCAGGAAAGGCGATATTTGAGAAATTCTCTGTTTTGATATCGATCGCAATTGTTTGGATTTATGCTCACTTGCTTACTGTTGGTGGGGCCTATGATCATAAGGCTCCAAAAACACAGACAAGTTGTCGTACTGATCGAGCTGGATTAGTTGAGGGTGCACCATGGTTAGTTGATCAGCTTATAAATTTAACTGATTTATATCATATTACATCTATAATGTTGAATTTTATAAAGATAATTTCTATAAGAATATGAAATACATCTATATATCGACATTAACTATAAAATTATAAGGAGATTGCTTTAAAAGAATTGAGCATGAATTAAAATGGAAAAAAATGTTAACTATAAGAAAATAGAAAGACGAAAAGGTATTGCGTGTCATGAATTTTAATTCTTTTTTCAGGATAAGAGTTCCATACCCATTTCAATGGGGAGCACCATCATTTGATGCTGGTGAAGCCTTTGCCATGATGATGACGACCTTTGTTACACTTGTGGAGGTCTGTTTTGGTTTTCATTGGTCTAGTGGATTAATCATTATCCATCTAATTAACCTCTAAGAACATTATTTAGTTAAAAGTTTGTTCTAAAATGTTTGTCCATATTGCAATCATAATGTCAGTCCACTGGTGGCTTCATGGCGGTCTCAAGATATGCAAGTGCCACCCCGTTGCCTCCATCTGTTCTAAGCCGTGGTATTGGCTGGCAGGTAATTACCATTACTTAACACTTCTAGTTAAAAGTAAATTGAAAACATGGTTGATTGCCATTTTAATCCTTTACTTGATAGATCATTACATTATTATAGAATGAAGAGTTGGTTATCGAAAGATATAAGCAATAAATGCTACTCCCTTCATCCCAAAATATTATCAATATGAGCATGTAAACTAATAAAATGATTCAACTACAGTCAAAATCTTTTGTTGACCAAAGTTTATATTGTTATTAGTTGTAATAACTACAATGGTCTAATAGGTAAAAATTAGCTCTAAAATTGAAATTTTTGCCAAAACAGGCTAGTATGCAATTTAATTAAGACATCCCCAAATGGAGATTGTTGTGTTTGTGAAGTATATATTGTATTTTGTTGCAGGGAATTGGAATCTTGCTGTCTGGCTTGTTTGGAACTGTGAATGGATCTTCTGTATCTATGTGAGTAAATTTTTTTACATTTTTGGTTAAAAAGCATAACCTTTTTTTATTTTACTTTAAAATAAGCCTCCTTTTATATCGAAGCACTTGTTTGTATGTTGCAGTGAGAATGCTGGTCTTTTGGCTGTGACTCGTGTAGGCAGTCGAAGAGTTGTACAGATCTCTGCAGGATTCATGATTTTCTTCTCCGTTCTTGGTATGTTTTTTTATGTATACTTTCTTTTCATTTGTACTATTCAATCTGTAAATAATGCATACAGAGGTGTCAAAATGAACAGGCAGAATGGGATTAGAACAGGTCAAACAGGTAATTTTGTACGAGTCAAGGCACCTTGGGTTAACTGGAAACATGTTCTTGTCCATAATTTTTAAATTGTGATATAACTAGTTAGATCTTTTGAATATGAATATAAAAACTTGATTATTCCCACAACAATCTCGTTTCTCGAACTAATGATTTTAGTGGTTTGCTTTGGGCAACTTTCGACACTTTTAGCCCTTCTGATAAGTTTCCTTCTTAGCTATAATTTTGAATTTTACACCTTTTACCTGCTCGTCAATAAATGGGTCAAAATTGCAACTTCTAAGTTCAAATGATCATGCAGGTAAATTTGGAGCCATCTTTGCCTCAATCCCTGCACCCATCGTTGCTGCTCTGTATTGCCTTTTCTTTGCTTATGTGGGTAAGTCACTAAGTTCACATGATTACACATTCCATCTACCTTTTCCTTGGCGTATCGGTACCACTACAGGGTGATAATATCTACTAACTTTATGTAGGTTCTTCGGGGTTGAGTTTCCTTCAATTCTGCAACCTCAACAGCTTCAGAACAAAGTTCATACTGGGCTTTTCATTCTTTCTGGGCTTGTCTATTCCCCAATATTTCAATGAATACGAAGCTATTAATGGTTACGGTCCAGTCCACACATCTGGAAGATGGGTACGTACAAGATGTGATGGTCGGGTGACGGGTCAAAACAGTTTGGGTAAAAAATAGGTCTTTTTTAGTATGTGTAGAACGTGACCACACTGGATTGGGAGGACCAACAACAGCTTTTGTCCATTTGTTAAGTTTTTAGTTAATGCGATAAAAAACTTATGCCTAAAAGACTTCATTATTACCAAATAATCTAAATCTTTAAATATTAACGAATGATGAGGTATGCCGTGTGCTTTTAAAAAAAAACATGTGAAACCTTTTGAAATAAAAACACAACCCAAATAAAAACACAACCCAAATCTGACACCTAAAATGAGTTCTCAAGATTTCACGAAAATTCAACGCCCGCATTTGAACTTGCTGATTTTCACTCTGTGAAACCTTTGACCATATTGGATTTTGATTTTGAGAGGTCCTTGGAAAGAAAGTTTCAACCTTGACCATTTGCTAATGTTATTAACCTCGGTTAGTGTTGCTATTTTGCAGTTCAACAACATGGTGAATGTTCCATTTTCATCTGAAGCTTTTGTGGCTGGGATTGTGGCATATTTTCTCGATAACACACTTCACAGACATGATAGTTCAGTAAGAAAAGATAGAGGTAAACATTGGTGGGACAAATTCCGTTCATTCCACACTGACTCCAGAAGCGAAGAATTTTACTCACTGCCATTCAATCTCAACAAATATTTCCCGGCTGTATGAGGTGAAGAACATGCAGTTGCAACAACTGTTCTTGGTTTCATTAATGTATCTAATCTTGTGCTAAAGTAGTTCGAGTTTGATCATATCTCAAGAGTGATTTATTAGAACATTTGCCAATAGTTGTTTTTTTGCTGTAAATGCAATGGGTAAGAATTAGTTTTATTGCTTTCAACTTTTTAAGAACATTGTCTACCACTTTTCTAATAGAAATCTTGATTTCTGAACATTCACTTGTGGTCAAATATTGTTCCCAGTTACTGATTTTTCTATTTGTTATTTACCGATCATTTTGATGGCTCGTTGATCAACGTATTCTTAAACCCATCTCAGCATCTAGCTATATCGAAGGGGGAAATAACTAGACAACAGAAGAAATCACTCAAAAACCTCAAATCATCACAAGAACCAAACATTGTTAAATGTTTATATAACAGTTTACAACTCAAAACACACTTATTCAGATACAAGTTAGTCGCTCAACACGCGTTGTCGAAAAGTTAAAATCGTGAGAATATCTTTCGAACAACATAACAAAGACGACCCAAAAAACTCTGGTACTCTGCTGTATACTTCAAGGTTTTCAGAAACCCCATGTTGAATCAGACCTCAATATATCAAGCTTCTGTTGTGTTCTCAGTCAGCCCATTGGGCACCCCGTTTTCTGGTTCATGGCGCTTGTCAAATTGGCTGAAATCTCCCTTAGCCATGAAGAGCTGCGCATGATGGTGCTTACAGTATAGCTGATGTTCATGAGTCACATAGTTTGATGAACATATGTGACAACCGCCATAGCTGCATTTGAAACAGGCCTTGTGGTACGCGTTTCCATCAACACCCACCTTAAAGCGACAATCAAGATCACAAAAGTTTACAACTTTTGGTATATAAACGTGCATTTATGTATATTATTAGGGTGATTATTCCAATCTTTGATTTACTGATATGTTATAAATTTATCCCAACATTTTCATGTGAGGGGATGTTTTTTGACTGATTACTGATTATCTGATCATTTAGTGGTTATTTACATGTATAATTATCACAACTTCAAACAACATAAACATGTCCAAACACAATCTCTTTGCGTATTCTATTCACGTAATCACTTTCAAAATGCAATGCTAAAAACCCTCTAAATTCTCGTTTGTGTAGCTTACCTTTTCAAGGGGGTAGACGGTTTTCTTGCAAGTAACACACTTGTCTTGTGTTCCCCCAAACATCCGTGATACTTTGCTGTTAGCTTGACCCTGAAATATTACAAATACGAGTACTGATCAAGATTCTAAAAAGTTAAAAACTATTATTTTCTGTCTATTATGATTTTAATTGACCTGTACCTGATCATATGATCTAGCAGTTTTCGGGGTACCTACATGACAAGCATATAATTAGCAGCGAAGTTACATACGTCTTTCCCCTTTAAAATCACAGCAGTTTCTTATTTACGCATGTTATTAGTTTATTTACTTGTTCATAGCCATTACTACATCATTACAAAGAATGCATGATATGAACCTTTCGGTATATAAAAAATGTATTTAACTCTGTCATTATTGAAAGGTATTTATCAACAGAGGTGTTAAATTTGTCGTGTTCATGGGTTGGTGAGTCAAATCCGACACGGACCCGGAAATCTAACATGAACTCAAACTACAAACCAAACCCGAAATACATGAACCCAGACACAACATGACTTTTCATTAGCAGATACCAACACAATCCTTTAGTTTGAAGTTTCATTTTTACTTGTGTCATATGTATACTCTAAAATTACAAATTTAAAACAAAAAATACTTATGTGTATAATTTAATTACATTTTAACTATAAAACCTGACGCTTATTCTTTTTTTCTTTAAATTTTGACATCAAATACTCTTGGTTTAAGTTTTGACATAAAACAAATTTAAATAATCTATTGGTTCCCCTGAAAAGTTGTTTGTTTAGACAAATCCAGACCCATAAATTTTGCGTTAGGTTCATGTCATATTAGAAATTCGTACCATTACTGTCTACGAAAGTTGGTTAGTAATCAAATGATAGGGTTTTCAAGGGATTGATGGAGTATAAGTTTATAAATGGACTAACCTTCAAAACTCTTGTCCAAACTGCCAGTCATTTTGAAAAGTTGATCAAAGTGGGGTTGACAGTATAACACTCCTTCAAAAGAGCTGTAATTACTCAACTGCAATACACAAATTCACAAAAACATAATTACGAAAACATAATCACAAAAACCACACAGATACTTTGTTTTCGTCCTTTCGGTTTATTGCTTGCTGCAATTATTATGAACAGAAAACACCTTCAAAGTTTCCATAAAAACTCCATCAATCCATCATATGATTAATAAATGTCAACATTACAGAATACCCAGATCATAAATGTCAAAAAGGACGATTAAAACCAGAGAGCACTCGAATTGTTATAAAATGTTACAAATTTTTTTTGTTACTTTAGATCAATGATCAAACCAGATCATAAATTACATAAAGATAATATTATACTCATAATTACACAACCCAGATCAAAAACAACAATTATTAAACCTACAAAAACTCCTCAATCATCAAAAAATTTCCATCAGAGGAAACAAAATATAAATTTTGGTTACTTAAATCATAATTACACAAACCCTGGATCAAAATCATCAAAAAAGATTCACCAAAACTAAGAAAAAACCAATCAATAATAAACAAAACATCAACCTTCCTACTTTGGTGTCTTCAAATCAATGATCACACAAATCCCAGATCAAAAACAGCAAAAATAACAATCAAACATCATGAGCCACATCAACAAACCATCATTTAACACAACTAGCAATATAATTGAACACAAACAGATGAAATCAAAGTGGGATCATGCTACAATCATCAACAGAAATAAGAAATACCTTAAGGGTGCCCTTGCAATGGTGGCATCTGAAACAAGCCCTATGATAAACTTTATTATCAACAGTGAGTTCATCCACCAAGTACACAGTCTTCTCACAAGCCTTACACTTTTGTGTTGTTCCACCATAAGAAGCCATTATTATGATCTTTTAGTGTATGATCGTTCAAAGATTCAACAAAATTGAACACCCAAATCAGATATCAATCAAGAAATCAAGAAAACAATGAGAAACCTCTGATCAAATCAAGAAAAGAACAAGACTTTGTGTGTGTTTGAGTAGGTGGGTATAATGAGAGGGCCGAGGGTGTACAACAAGATCGTTTGAAGGGGTGTGTCAAACAGTGTCCTGTAGCTGTAGGTGTCATTGTAGTTTGTAATTATTATATATGACTTTGGGGGTGAGTATTAGTGGAAATCTGTGTGTTTTTGAGTGGTTTAGGAGGGGAATTGTGTCTGTCTTTCAGACCAAAAAGTAGCGCGTTTTATGAAAGCAATGTAGATTCGGATGTTGAGTGTGTTTACGGTAGCTAATAATATTGTTTAGAGGGAATCAATTATTTTTAGCCCGAGTAGATGAGTAAAGTATCTCAAAATTTCAATAAACTAGTTAGACAACCACCCGTGCGTTGTGTCTTTTGACAAGCAATATTGATCATAAGACTTAAAATGTGCGCCACTGCAACAGACGACGAGTAGCCGCACGACCCATGCCATCTCCAACTTCCCCTCTCAAACGTGCTAGGGCGGAAAGAGCAAACTAGTCGTGAGCCTCTCTCTCTCTCTCTCTCTCTCTCTCTCTGAAAATAGGTGTAAAGAGGCAAGCCAATCATATAAGCAGAAAAGCATCGGAAGGACCATATTGCAAATACCAAAAACTATGGTGGCCAAAATACAACCACCAAAACCCAACTATTCATGAAATAGGTTTTTTTTTCATATTATATAATAGTTAGAAGAAAGTTTTACATCCAAGTTTCATGTGATAAAAAAAAGTTTTAGGTTGAACCAATGGGTTTATGTCCTTTTCTAATTCTTTAATTTCAGTAGGGAGTTGTGGCCACAAGCACATTACACTTCAACAACATTCTTGAATCCGACATATATACAAGGCCATAGACTAGGATATATATATATATA
>BJCM01057629.1:0-24267 GCA_018326385.1 Flaveria bidentis
GTTGGGGATGGTAGCTATCCCCTAAAGGTTGTTCATCTGAGTGTAGAGACTCAGAATGAAGGCTTAAGGTTGTTGGGCTTATGAGCTCATTAGTCTAAGCATGAGGAACCTCAAGACTGATAGTTGAAGGGATAGGAGTGGTTTGATCCTCAGGAGAAATGGGAGCTCTATATTCCACTTCTTCAAGTGTGGGTAGTGATATAGGGGCCTGCACAGACTGAATAGCTTGTGCAGGGGTTCGTTTGGATCTTCTTTGGTAAGTGAGGGTGATTTGTGGCTGTTTTGGTGGTTGAGATGTAGAAGGTGTGGGTTCAACACTGGCTTGTGTTGCCAGGTTGTCACCTTGAGCAATGAGCTCTAACATTTTTGGAACCAGGGTTGTTTCTACCCCAGAGAAGCCAACAGTTGGCTTCTTTAAGATTTTAAATATACCGGGCTTCATCTGTCCCAGCTTAAGAATATTATATGTTTCCCTCAACTGTGAGCCCAGTTCATAGTTGAGAATGTGTGTAACATATCTAGGAAACATGTAATATTCTAAGGAGTCTAAGTATGTAAGCAGGTTTGTATAAAAATTGAGAATACCTGAACTTGATCCCCTGAACCCTCCCATGCACTATGAAGGAGAGCTCTTCAGGAATCTGGTCCCAACCCCTATGCTTGTTGGATAAGTTGTGGATAACCACTTGTAGTAAGTACTTCCACTAGGATGAGACCTTCCCTTTCTTGAAGGTCTTTACTGAGAAGTCCCCTTCATAGCCCATTGGCTGGAAGGACTGGTTAACAACATCTTTATGAAAGGACAATTCACCTTCCTCATCATCCAGCTAAAGATGAGTGTTTATGATGGCTGGAGTGATGAAGATTGTCCTCCCCTGCACTGTAGCAAATAGTGCCTTCACCCTATCTAGAATAACCACTTGACAGGTTTTCTAGAAATCAAGCAGATGATCCTCATAAAGAACAGGATCAATGGTAAGGGAGGTGGAATAGTTAAACAAAGCCAAGAATTAGCAAACCTCTAAAAAGTGTGGATCTTTCTTAGATTTTAACAGGGCAACCTGATTATGCTGCCTGTGCAACTGCATGGAGAAATCAGGGTGATTTCTTTTGTTAAGGTTGGCCATTTAGGAAAGCTTAATGGTGAAGGAAAGAAAGAACGAAGGCAGTTGCAAAGAGAATTTTGGGAATTTAGGTCTGGAGGAAAGATGAAGATGACAGAAAGAGGGGGAAACCATTGGGTTTAAATGAACAGGATTTAAGACAAAGTTAATGAAAAAGGATAAACTTTGAAATCCGGATGTCGGTCCCTCCTCTAAAAAAGAAGTTTACTTTTTGCTCAAAAAGTAGTTTTCTTGGAATTTGAAAATCTTTCGAAGGTAAATTGTCTTTGGAAGTTTTAATGAAAAAGCTTTCGTAGCCAAAAGGAATTCGTTTGAAAATTTTGCTTCGGAAGAAAATTAAGACTTAAATGTTTTATTCAACTAAATAAAGCTTCCGAGAGTTAATCTGCTTCGGAAGAAAATTTTCCTTGAAAACATGTAAGTGCCTAAGAGAAAATTTTAAGCTTCGGAAGAGATTTCAGACATTTCTTCCGAAGGCAATTTTCTTAGGCAGTTATTTGGTTTGAAGGCATAAGTTTCTTCTGATGAAAATTATATCTTCCGAAAGAAAGAGACCAAGAATTTTAAAAAATTCTAAGGAAAGTTCGTCTAAAAATATTTTTATCCAAAGAAAACAATAGCTTATAAAGGTGATAGAACAGACAACTTAGGACACACAAATTTTAGAAATAATATGATTAAGTTTTAAGAAAAACTACTCAAAGTTAATCATCCCAATAGCTGATATAAGATACTTGAATCTTTGTTCATCAAAAGCTTTGGTGAATAGATCAGCATATTGTTCATTTGTGTTAACCTTGACTAGTTTGATTAATCCCTTTCAAAGTTATCTCTAATCAAATGATACCTAATATTGATGTGTTTTGTGCAGGAGTGTTGCACTGGATTTTCAGTTATTGAGATAGCATTGTTGTTGTCTATGTGAATGGGAGCCTCCTTGAAGTTTAATCCATAGTCAAGCATCTGTTTTGAATCCAAAGCACTTGAGCACAGCAGCTTGCAGTAGCAATGTATTCAGCTTCAGCAGTTGATGTAGAGACACAAGATTGTTTCTTGCATTGCCGTGAGACAAACCTTCCACCAAGAAACTGACATCCCCTAGATGTAGACATTGTAGTCATATTGTAGCCACCATAATAACTATATGTATATGCATATAGATTGAAGTAAGAGTTTTTGGGATACTAGAGGCCAAGTGTTGAGGCACCTTTGAGGTATCATAGAATTCTTTTGGCAGTGATCAAATGTGACATCTTGGGTTTGGCTTGATATCTTGCACAAATACATGTGGCAAACATGATATCAGGCCTGCTAGTTGTAAGATACATAAGAGACCCAATCATAACCATGTAAAGGTGTTCATCCACACACTCCCCCCTCAAGATCAGGTTCAAAGGAGTGGTTTCTTGCTATGGGTGTCTTAGAAATCTTACATTCAGTCATGTTGAACCTTTTGAGTATGTCTTGAACATACTTTGAATGACTTATGAAGATGCTATCTTCAACTTGCTTCACTTGAATTCCTTGAAGGAAATTGAGTTCCCCCAAGGCACTCATTACAAATCTATCCTTGATCAGCTTCTCAAAGTCTTTGTAGAGCCTTAGATTAGTTGAATCAAAGATGATGACATCTACATATACTTGAACTAGCATCAAGTCATTTCCTTGTCCTTTGATGAAGAGAGTTCCATCTATAGTACCCCTTCTATATCCATGCTTGTAGAGATACTGAGGTAGAGTCTCATACCACTTCCTTGGTGCTTGGTGCAGCCCATAAAGAGCTTTATCAAGCTTGCAGACATAATCAAGATGATCAAGATCTACAAAACTAGGTGGTTGTTTGACATGCACCTCTTCATCAATTTCCCCATAGAGAAAAGCACACTTGACATCAAGTTGATAGACCTTGAAGTTTTTGGATGCAGCAAAAGCCAAGAATATCCTAAAAATTTCTAGTCTTGCTACAGGAGCAAAGACATCATTGTAGTCAATTCCTTTTTCTTGTGTGTACCCTTGAACAACTAGTCTAGCTTTATTCTTGATGAAAATTCCTCTATCATCTTTCTTATTCCTAAACACCCATTTGGTACCTATAGTAGTCTTCCTATGAGGAAGAGGACATAAGTTCCAAACCTTTTGCCTTTTGAATTGAAGCGCTCCTCTTGCATAGCTTCAACCCAACTTCCATCTTTCAGAGCCTCATTTGTATAGCTCCTCTTAGGCTCTATCTGAGATAAGAAACAAGAATGAAGACAAACATTTGCTTCATGGGTTTGTCCTCTTGTAGTTACCCCTGTTTCAACATCTCCAATGATATTTTTGATGGGATGAGACTTATGGATCCTTAACTGAGGGATCATAGCAAGTTGCTGAGAGAGATCTAAATTAGAGAAATTTAGATCTGGCATTGATGTTTCTCCCACCACATCATCACACTTATCAAGAGAGACTTGATCCAAAGAGTGTGTGACATCATTGATGTTGTCTTCTATGGAGTTGTTGTCAGTATTAATAAATTCTTGATCATTATCACCACCACCATTTTCTTCTACAATTAAAGCTTCTTTATCTAGTTGTGGAGCCTCTAAGCTAGAATTTGAAGGCATCTCAGATGTATCAGCTGAATTTGTCATTGTTGTACTGATAGAAACTTCACTTGCAGAGTTAGTTACAACTGGAGTTGAAGATGTATAGCTTGAAGGTTTTATAAACTCAAATCATGGATTAGGATCACTTATAGGTAGTATATCTATAGATCCTGAAACATGCTCATAAGATTTTGTTAAAACAGTTGGTAACTAAATCAAGATCAAATAGCCAATCAGGACCCGAACCTTTCACACTAGGAGTATGCTCATCGAAAGTCACATTGGCTGACTCTTCAACTACTCTAGTTTTGAGATTGTATACTCTATAAGCCTTAGCTTGGAAAGAATATCCAATGAAATGTCCATCATCTGATTTCTCAGCAAACTTGGCAATTTGTTCTTTGGTATTCAAGATGGTGCAAAGACATCCAAATAACCTAAGAAAACCAATGAAAGGTTTCCTCTTGTGCCAAAGTTCATAGGGAGTCTTACCATGAGTCTTAACCACAAACTCTATTTTGCACATAGTAGGCAGTGTTGACTGCCTCAGCCTAAAAGGTGATTGGTAGTTTAGATTCGGACAGCATAGTTCTTGGAGCTTCAATAAGTGTCTTGTTTCTCCTCTTAGCATCACCATTTTGCTGAGGAGTCCTAGCAGCACTCTATTATCTTGTAATACCCTTTTCATCATAAAATGTATCAAGGATTTGGTTCTTAAATTTAGTTCCTTGATCACACTTTATGGTTTTGACCTTATGATCACAATGATTCTCAATCTTTAAGATGAAATTCTTTAGAATCTCAGGAGTCTCATCCTTAGTTCTAAGGAAGAAGACCCAAGTGAATCTCGTAGAAGTCATCTGTGATCACTAAGCAGTAAGAGGTCCTTCCTAGACTCATTACATTGGTGGGGCCAAAGAGATCCATATGTAACAAGTGTAGGGGAGTAGTGATGGAGTTTCTTTCCTTTGGTTTGTGAGATACCTTATGTTGCTTCCCTTTTAGGCATGCCACACAATGGTCATCACTTGTATACTTTTTCTTTGGCATTCTAGTTACCAAATCTTTCTTAATAAGTTTGTTCATGTTTTTAAAGTTTACATGGCATATTCTTTTATGCCAAAGGAAAGACTCATCACTATTTGCGTTAGATAAAAAGCATGAAACTTCTCTTGAGGGAGATGTTTCTTGCAAATCCATCTTGTACATGTTCCCTCTCTTGGGGGCTCTGAGCAGGATATGCTCATGAGGAATGACCACCCTAGGATTGAGAACAATGCACTCATGCTAAGTAAAGAGCATGTTCTGACTCTGATCACAAAATTGAGATACACTCAGAAGATTGTATTCAAGCTCCTTGACCAAGTTTACCTTCTCAATGCTGAGCTTACTATTTGTGATCTTGCCCCTTCCAAAAATGTAACCACCTTCATCTCCTCCAAAAGCAATTGGCCTTCCATCAATTCTATCAAAATTTTGGAGTAGTGACCTATTGCCTGTCATGTGCTTGGAACAGCCAATATCAATGATCCAGACATTTTTGTTTCTCTTGAGTTATTCCTAGAAAAAGAAAATGATTAGTTATATTTGGAAACCCAAGCTTTATTGGTCTTGGGCTCATCAAAAGAAGTAGAAGGTAATGAAAGAGTAATAGATCCTATAGTTGTGCTTTGAGGATCTCTTGTTGTTGTTGATGGAGAACTCTCAGTCATTTGGTCTTTCTTTGTCTTCCACACCACCTTTGGAAGTTTGGACTTTACCTTCAAAACTTTACAATACTCTATCATGCTTACTACAAGAGTTACAATGAAAAACTATTTATACTACTATCTACAGTCGGATATACTTTGATACCAGCTGGAAACCTTAATCTAAAGCTAATACTACAAAGCTAAAATTAAGGTATCTTAGATAAAATATTATCTAAGATACGCTAGTCATGACATGTCCATGACTTACCTTTTGTCACCAACTAAAGTTGGCAACTGTACTAACTGATAAACTGTGAACAGTAGAATAAAGTAAGGTCAACTACATGGCCATGGGAAAGTGCCATGCAGTATCTCAAAGATTTACAGCGGAGTGTCAGAGACACCATACTTATGTGCATTGGTTCATAGTAAGTACTTCTGAAGGTTAACTGGCTTCAAATGAACTTGTTCTTCTGAAGCCACTTATACTTCGGAAGTAGCTACTTCTTCCGAGGCTTCCTTTGGACTTCATACTTCGGAAGTTGTAGTCTTCATTTCTTCCAAGTCTTAAACTCTTCGGAAGAGCAGAGACTTTGTCTTCGGAAGCTAAGGCTTATCTTCGGAAGTTCCTTTGAGCTTTGCTTTGGAAGTTCAGCATGTACCTTCGGAAGTGCGGAACTTGTCTTCGGAAGAGATTCATTAGTTGTACTCAAAATCTTCTAAGTTTTTGGTTTTGGTTGCACCAACCTTTATGATCCAACAAAATCCCCCTAGGCTGATGCTACCAAAATCTCATTTGTTCCTACTTCTCAAAACTTTCAACACTAGGGAAAGCAGATACTATTTGTTTCTTTGTTCTTCCCGGAAGTGGTGCTGAGAAGTTTGTACAAATCATTTGTGGATAGGAGATCTAGTCTGTCATTTTGAATGATATGCATCCTCTGTTAGGTCCCTCTAAAGAGAGTTAGTTGACAGGAGCTATATTAATACTTCCATCTAACTATTGGTTCCAATTCAGGGCTTTCCACCATTTGTAGAAAGGCTTTGCCTTTGAAGGTCGTCCTTTCCTTGTCTTCCTTCTCTCTCAGCTTCAACTCCTCTTCAATCTTGGTTTTGCAGTTAACTCAACAAGATGAAGGCTGCTCTGATGATTTTTGATGTGAGCAGCTATGTCAGAGTTGGAGGGATTGTAGAATGGTTTCTTTGTAGCAAAGAAGAGACATTAAGCCTATTGCACTCTCCATTCTCTCTCTCTCCACAACAAAGTTGTGACAGGCTTCATCGAACCTCTATTGGATAATCTTCTTCCTTGGCATAAGGGCCTGACTAGGAATTTTTTTCCCCTTTCTTTGTATCCGATAGAGTTACCAGCTTTCTTCTCAGCTTCTTCTTTTCATCATTTAAGGAATTAGAGTTGAGATCAAGAAGTCTAGCAGCATGGTCCAGTGTTCTTCTAGGGAGATCAAGGAATTGCTCTCTTGTGAGGGGACTTGAGGAGTTGTCAATGTAAGTCAAGTTGACAGACTCCTCCTCATAGGAGATATTGCTCAAGGTGTTCAGTTGGTGAGCTTCCTATTGATATCCTTAAATTCTTCAAAGGAAAGAGGTTTGGATGAATGAGAGGATGACTTGGGAGGTTGTTTGGTTGATGAGGATTGGGTTCTTGGCTGGGTTTTGGGTTTGAGAATGGGTAATTTTGGTGGTTGTTTGGATTGAGTGGGTGAGGAAGAAGGTAAGGTTGATGTTGTGGGTTTAGGGGTGAAAGGGTTAGAGGTTAGTTCAGTTTTGATAGGGAAAGGGAAAGGGATGGGTTCAGAGGTTGGATGTTGAGGTTGTGGTAATGAGGTAGGTGTGAAAGTCATCCCATGTACTCTTTTGTACATCTCTTTCCTTCTTCCTGAGCGTATGTCAGCTTTGATCTCACTAACAATACGCTATAGGGTCTTCAAGGACATGGGTCAAACTTTCCTTCCTGAGAAGCCATGGGCCCAAGATTGTTTTTCATCTAGGCTTTGTCCCTAGAGTTCTTCAAGGCTGCAAGTTCAACATCTTCCTCCTTCTTTCTCTCCTTCATCTTCTCCCTAGAAGCCTTCTTTCTTTCCTTCTCCATTTGATCATGTTCTTTATTCACCAGCCATAGGATCATCTCATTGTTATGTGGAGCAAGTTCCTCAAGAGAGAATCCTCTTGCTATTTCTTTCAAGTTTTCTTCTTCCAAGGCCAACCTTGCTATTTCTTCTTGTTCTTTTAGCTGCCCGATTGCCTTTTCCAACCCAATCAGCTCCGCTAATGGTAAGAGGAGCACTTCTTCACTTCCAGCTCCCATATTAACCAATTTGTCAATGATCTCCACTCTTTTCTTATTATTGACTGCTTCCTAGTTGGCTATGGCTGCTTTACTACTGGCAGCCAGTAGTTTCAAAGAAGGTAGTCTCCCTTTTCTTTTTAATTTCTTCAACCTTTCTTCCTCTAGTAGTTCTTCCGCAGTTAGCTTCTGCTTTCCTTTGACATCTTAGGAAGCTTTAGACCTTGGAGGTTCTTGTGTAAAGGATTCCGGCTGTTAGGTGGGTGTTGGAGCTTGAGGTGCTGATGGTGATTGAGGTATGGATAACTTGAGAAAGTCCTCACTGTTTACCTCAGATGCTAGTTCCAGGATTGCATCTGTGATGTCATCAGACAAGGAGAAGAGTCCTTCCGCAGCTTCCTTCTCCACTTCGAAAGATTGAAATTGTTCTTCCGCAGCTTTGACTTCTGCTTTGGAAGTCTGTGGTACTACACTCTCTGTCCTAACTATCTTGGTTGCTAGGCCATCAGTTTCCAATTCCCCTTCGAAATTAATCTCAGATTCCATGTAGACCATAGGTTGCCTAGCTTCCTCAAAATAGTAGAGGGTGTATTCAACCTCTAAACCTATTCAGCTCCAAAGTAAGCCACAAAGATATCCGGACCTGGTTGCCACATAGAAGATCCCATGATAAACAAGGTTAGAAACCTGTTTAGATCTTTTAGCATCCTAGGGTCCACTTGGAGGGTGACTGGAGGAGGCTCAAGGAAGACATCTGATGATTGGGAGGGATATCTTGAAGAGAGCTTTCAGATAACAGAGCTTTTAGACACTGTGGGAGTTTGTCTTTAAAATTTCTCCCCCTTTTTGGTAGCATCATCTTAAAAGATAGATGATCTAGAGGAAGAAGTCAAGGATACCTGAATTGGTACATGCCTAACAGACCTCTCAATCTATTTCTCAGCTAGTTGTGCCCTGTGATTTTCAATCTCAAGTTGCTGAGTGGCGAACCTACTTTCTAAAGTCTTAACCCTGAACTCAAGGTTTGACACTTTAGTGAGAAGGTCTTGAATGGTGAGTTTCAGACTTCCCTTATCCATATGAGAAGAATTATGGGGAGATGATGTAACATACCTTATATGTTCATCCTTACCACCAGAAGTGGTTTCTTGGCGCCCTGGTTTCCCATGTGTAGTGATGCCTCTTTTAGAGTCATCAAAATGCTTGGTTGTCATAGATTCAGTCTTATCAAAGTTACCACTGTCCAAGGGGCCATTGAGGCACCTACAGTAGTGGCAGCTAAATCTACATGAGTTCCCTCCACTCCAGTGGGACTCACCTCAGTTTGGATATGCTAATGGGGGCTAGAGATCAAAGGTATCCTTGGGCTTAGTTGATCCTTTAATGGGTGTTGAGGATCAACTTCATTGTCATGAAGAGATATAAACTCTTCTTCAGTTCCGGTTAAAAGGTCAGTGAAGGATATGGCATTTATTCCTAATGACCCGGGACTTTGATCAATGTCTAATGGCATTGAGCCTTTGGTGGGGCTGTCCCTTTTTGGCTCCTCAGGAGAGTATAGAGACTCATCCTGAGGGCTTTTGGTTTGGGATTTAGGCTCATGGCATTGAGACTAAGGAGACTCAATGCCCATATTAAGGTCAAGAGTGAAGGAAGGTGGGACCTTAGGTTGAGTGGGAGCCCATGTTTCCACTCTAGCCTTTTTGGATAGAACAGGGGGAACTTGTCCAATCAGAGGAGATTGAACAAGTGTTCGTTTGGGATGTCTCTGGTAGGTAAGATGGATGGGAGGAGAAGATATATTTGGCAATGTGAGGGTAATTGCTGGTGTGGGTTCATCGCCTGTGGGGTTAACAAGGATGTCACCATGAGCCATTGGCTCAATCATACCTAGAAGAAGTGCAATATATCTTCCAGTGAAATTGGTGGACACTCTCTTTAAAACTTTGAAGATGGTTGGCCTCATGTGAGGGACAGTCAAAACAGCTACACATACAAGCTGACTTTGGTCCAGCTCACAGTTGATAATGTGTTGAAGGAACCTGGGATACATGAAGAACGCATCCCTCTGGAGGTTCCCCATCAGATTTGTCAGCACAAACCTTGAGTAATTAAAGCGGAGGCTTTTCACCATTCCATGAACTAGGCACCCTAGTTCATATTGGATTTGATCCCATCCCCCAGACTTGTTTGATAAACAATGTAGGACGACATGCAGTAGAAACTTCCAGCTGTAAGAGAAGTTGAACTTGTAGACAATAGACCTGCTGACATCACCACCAAAACCCATCAGGGTATATGTATCATCAAGGTTGGTCTTGGGAAATTCAGTAGGAGCACCTTCATCATGAAGCTCCAGATGCTCCCTAATGATTTGTTTAGAGATGACCAACCCTAGCCACAAATGCTCGACCTTATAACCCTAACTTGATTTAGGGTTTCGATACGACCGTTGCCCCAAAACTCCTCCATTTGGTTAAGATAAACAGTGGGATTTACGGTCAAGGCAGTATAGTAGGTAGATTGGGTGAGAAATGAGATGATTTCAAAGAAGTCAACATCCCTGGATGAATCCAGAAGTGCGACTTGATTGTGCTGAGGGTTTAGTGCCATTGTGAGAAATAATAGACAAAAACAAGTTTGAAGATGGAGAAGGTTGAAGTAGGAAGTGCTTTGGGTAGTAAAAGTGGTAAAAAGATTGAAGTGATGAGTTGGGATTATTTGAATGGGTGAAATGGCGGTGTTGAGTGGAGAAGGTGAAAAGATGGTTTGGGGTAAGATGTGACAGTGGCGGCAAGGTGAGAAACAATTCAAAATATTCTGACATCATTAATAAAATCTTTGATTTTTACTATGTGGGGCCCAAAGGTTTCCGTTACAGAGAGAAGTCTGCTTCCGAAGGGAAAAGTATTTCTGAAGGATTTCTGAAGCCAAAACTTATTTGTGAGGGTAAATGAAATTACTTTTGAAAATAAGAATGTCTTCTGAATGAAGAAGTTTTCAAGCTTTGGAAGTAGTGAATACATGCTTCCAAGACTAAAAACTCTTTGGAAGAAAAGATTGGAATTAAGAGAATTGCCTTCAAAAGATAATGAAGAGTTCTTCCGAGGGTATGTTTCTCTTCAAAAATACTCACAGTTAATCAATTAGGAAGAATAACCTTTTTGTAACAGGGCTTAGATTGCATTTGACAAAAGACAAGAGACATTTTAGAAAGGTTTTCAAATGAGATATATTAGTCAATGTTTATCATCCCAATAGCTGTAATGAGATACTTGAATCCTTGTTCATCAAAGGCTTTGGTGAACAAATCAGCATATTGTTCATTTGAGTCAACTTTGACTAATTTAATTAGGTTTTTCTCATTAATATCTCTAATGAAATGATACCTGATATCAATGTGCTTTGTTTGGAGTGCTTCACAGGATTTTTAGTGATGGAGATAGCATTGTTTTTGTCAATGTGGATAGGGGTGCTCATGAAGTTGAATCCATAGTCTAGCATCTGGTTTTGAATCCACAACAACTGAGCATAGCAACTTGCAACCACAATGTATTCAGCTTCAATAGTAGATGTAGAGACACAGGATTGCATCTTGCATTGCCATGAGATGATCCTTCCACCAAGAAATTGACATCCTCCTGATATGGATTTCTTGTTAATGTTGCAGCCACCAAAGTCACTATCTGAGTATCCATAGATATTGAAGTTGCTATTCCTAGGATACCAGAGACCTAATTTAGGTGCTCCTTTGAGTTATCTAAGGATTCTCTTGGCAAAAACTAGGTGAGACACCTTTGGAGCAGCCTGATATCTTGCATAAATATATGTAGCAAACATGATATCTGGTCTTGTTGTGAGGTACATCAAAGAACCGATGATTGCCCTATACTGATGTTGATCAGTATCCTCCCTCTCACAGTCAGGACAAAGGTCATGGTTTCTGGGTATTAGTGTCTTGGCTGGCTTACAATCCTTCATATCAAATCGCTCTTAGATATCAGAGACAAACTTAGATTGATTGATAAAGAGCCCTTCCTTCATTTGCTTCACCTGAATTTCAAGGAAAAAGTTCATTTTTCCCATGGAACTCATATCAAACTTCTTCTTCATAATCCTCTCAAAGTTTTTACACATTTGGTCATTTGAAGAACCAAATATGATATCATCAACATAGACCTGAATGAGCAATATGTCTTTCTCAGACTTCTTAATAAAAAGAGTCTTATCAATGGTTCCTCTAGTGTAACCATTCTTCAGGAGAAACTAAGACAGAGTCTCATACCACAGCCTAGGTGCCTGGTGCAGCCCATAAAGAGCTTTATCCAATTTGCACACATAGTTAGGATGTTGTGGGTCTTCAAATCCTAGAGGTTGGCACACATATACCTCCCTATCTATATTTCCATATAGAAAGGCGCATTTGACATCAAGTTAGTAGACAAGGAAGATTCTAACTGCCTCAAGTCTTGCAACAGGTGCAAAGACATTAGTATAATCAATTCCCTCCTCTTGGATGTATCCTTGAACAACCAGCCTAGCTTTATTCTTTATGATCAAGCCTCTATCATCTCTCTTGTTCCTGAAAACCCAATTGGTGCCTATAAGTACTTGACCAGATGGTAGTGGGCAAAGGTTCCAAACATTTTGTCTCTTGAATTAAAGCAATTCTTCTTGCATTGACTCAATCCAACTACTATCTTTTAAGGCTTCTTCTACTTTCTTGGGTTCCATCTAAGACAAGAAGCATGAGTATAGGCAGACATTCCCATGATGAGTTTGTCCCCTTGTTCTCACACCTTCAGAGACTTCTCCTATGATGTTTTCAGTTGGATGAGTGTTGTGAATCCTTAATCTGGGGCCACTTCCAGTTGTAAAGATAGTTCCAAGTTGGACATATTTTGCTCAGGAACATGAACACTTGGTCCAGCTACTATTTCATTATCATTCAATGTGGACTGATTGAATGAAAGAGAAACATCACCAGCATTAGTTGACTGAGATGTAGTATTAACAGTTGCATGTTCTTTTAAAATACTACTTCCATCAGCTTGGTGTTGTATGTTATCAGCTGATGAGTTATTAGGCTCATTTTGGTGGTAACTTGTTGAAACTCCATTGGTTCTTGAAATGGTCATGCTATCAGATCTACCAATGATGGGAGCTTGGGATTCAGAGACTCTTAGAGAACTTGGAAGAGGTCTGGGTAACTCAAATAGCTGATCTTCATTAGAATTACTTTGATTACCTATTCCAGCTAAAACATTCTCACAAGATGGTTTAAAATAGTTTGGAAACAATTCTAAATCAAAAATATGATCAGGGTCATTCCGCCTAACACAAAGAGTGTGCTCATTAACAATAACGTTGGATGTTTCCTCAAATTGTTGATTTTTGATGTTATAGACTCTATAAGCAATAGAGATGGAGGAATATCCAACAAAGATAGCATCATCTGACTTCTCAACAAATTTTCCCAAGTTGTCCTTTGTGTTATGTATGGTACACCTGCTGCCAAAGGACCTTAGAAAGCCAATGAACGATGGACTCTTATTCCATAGCTTATAAGGGGTTTTTCCATGTGCCTTACCAATGAGGACCCTATTCTGCACATAGCATGTAGTGTTGACTGCCTCTGCCCATAATGTTAGAGGCAGCTTTGAATCAGCTAACATGGTCCTAGAAGCCTCAATCAGTGTCTTGTTCATCCTCTTAGAAACACCATTTTGTTGAGGAGTTCTAGGAGCACTAAATTGTCTTGTAATGCCTTTTGAGTTATAGAATGAGTCAAGAACTTGATTCTTGAACTCAATCCCTTGATCACTCCTAATTATCTTTACCTTGTGATCACTTTGATTTTCAATTTTAAGAATAAAAGGTTTTAAATTTTCAGCAGTTTCATATTTAGTTCTTAAAAATAATACTCATGTAAATCTTGTAAAATCATCAACTATCACAAGGCAATATGATTTCCTTCTATTGCTCATTATACTTGTTGAACCAAATAAATCCATATGCAGTAAGTGTAATGGGGTGGTGATAGAGTTAACCTCTTTGGATTTGTGAGAGACTCTATGTTGCTTTCCCTTCAGGCAAGCTACACATTTGTCTCTACAGAAAAATTCCTTTTTGGGCACACCATGTACCAAGTTATTTTTAACCAATTTGTTCATGGTTTTAAAGTTCACATGACACATACGTTTATGCCAGAAGGCATACTCATTACCATCAGATTTGGAAAAAAAGCATGATACTTCACCCAATAGGAAAGCATTATTCATATCCAGCTTGTACATATGCCATTTTCTGGGAGATCTAAGAAGCACCAATTCCTGAGGAATTGTCATCCCATGTTTGAGGATGATGCACTCATGTTTTGTGAAGAGCATTTGATGCTTTTGATCGCAGAACTGAGAAAGACTTAGGAGATTGTGTTCAAGCTGTTTGACAAAGTTCACTTTGTCGATTCTTAACAAGCCATTGGATACATTTCCTCTTCTTGAAATGTATCCTCCGGTCTCACCTCCAAACTGAACAAGACCTCCATCAAAATGTTGAAATTGTTGAAGTAGATTTTTGTTCCTAGTGATGTGCCTAGAGTGTTCATTGTCCACTATCCAGACATTATTGTTCTTGTCTTGTGAATGTCCCTGCACATAAGGTGAAAAGTTAGTTTTGATTGGAAACCCAAGCCTTGCTGGTCTTGGTTTCTTCCATTGATGATGACATGATTAAACCAAAGTGAATGGTAGAGGGTTCAATTGATGTCTTTGAAGAGGGAGGTATCGTTGCAGCATCTTGTCTGATCTTCCATTCCATCCCATGATTGATCAGTTTCGATGAACTTGTTGAAGTTTGAGCAGCATGACTTTCTTCCGAAGCTTCTTTGTTTTCGAAAGAAGCATTCACTACCTTCTCTTTCGAAGTAGCTTTCTTCTCGAAAGGTTTTGAGAAGACTCTTTTGATGTTTTGAGCTTTCTTTGGCTTATCTTTCAAAGCTATTTTTCCTTCGAAAGAGTGAGTTTCTCCCGAAAGCAGCTTAGCTTTGGAAACCAGCTTTCCTTTTCTCATCACTTGAACCATGTGATAAGGTCCAAAATTGAATCCTTTCTTGGTTGCTTCCTTTTTAACATTATTTGCATATTGTGTGCTTGCTGGATTGTAATAACAATCTTTAGCCAAGTGGTTCTATAGACCACACATTATGCATGCAATGTTAATCTTTTGGGATTTTGAAGGCTGAGGTTTCTTGATCTTCTTGTTTTCCTCTACAGCCTTCCCTTTTAACTTCTGGTCCTTTTGAAGGACAGGAGTGTTGTACTACACTCCTTTCCTGAATCAGAAGTGCCTACCACTTGGAATCCAGCTTAAATAAAAACACCATTTTACTTTGGGTCAATCTTCAGCTTAGATTCAGCTACTTTCTTGGCAGTTCTTCTAGCTGCCTTTGCCCGATTTCTTCTAGCTTTGGTGGATAGGGGTTGATCATCACAAGTAGAAATTGTTTGATTTACTTGTTCCTTCCCTTTGGTGGTCTCCATTGTTGCATCATTCTTCAACTCAAGTGAAGATGGGTCAGTAGATGGGACCTCTTGCTCTTCAGTACCACACCTTGGTTGTCTAATAGACTTATAAGAGTATGGTGGAGCAATCTCATTGGTCCCCTACCCTCCTTTGTTTTGATAACAAATTTTGGAGTGGGAGGATGATGCATGAATGGTTTGGAAGTTTTGCTCAAAAATAGCATGCTTCCTTGCTTGAACCTCAACTATTACTTGCTTGGCTTGAGGCTCAGTTAACTTGGATATTAAGTCCTTGATTTGAGTCATGTAATTGGTGTGCACGTGTTTTAAAGAAGATATTGTTTTCTCTAACCCCTTAATTTTATGTTGATAGTCAGATTTAGCCTTTTTCAAAATCAATTTTTAAGATGTTTAAGGCTCAATATCAGATTTAATTTCCATGTTATAGTCTTGGTACATTTTAACTTTAGCAATACAGGATGGAGTACAGATATGATCATATACCTTAGAGTTGTTTGTTCCAACCATGAGTGCTTGAGCAGGGGTGACATCTTAAACCATAAAGCTCCAATCAACTTCTTGTGCTACAACAGTAGTTTCAGTTGATTTTCCAACAGCTTTTGGTGTTGAAGGATGTGAGGAGGCATGAGCAGATCTCGGGTTTGATTTGGGAGCTTTGCATTCCTTTGCAAAATGGCCCCACTAGTTACAGTTGTATCATTTGGCCTTTGCTTTGTCAAACCCAAACTTGCTGCTTGTTGGGTTCTAAGGGAACTACCTTCTAGTTATTTTATAGAGCTTCTTAGCCCTGTAGGTTAAGAGAGCCATTTGTTGGACTATGTCCATGTATTCCACATCATCTGGGCTGAAACACTCTAGATCTTCAAAACATAACTGAAAATCATTAGAGTGTCCACTCCCTAAGATAAAAGCATAGTCCTGAAAGGGATTGGACTGAGCCTATTGAGACCTTGGGGTCTCAGGGAATGTGATGTAAGGTCCAAAAGAGGTAGATGGTTGCTGGGGATGAGTCGAGTACTGCTGTGGTTGATAGGGTCTTGAGCCTTCAGCAACCATGAGATTGTTGCTAGCAAGAAGGCTTGAGGATATGCTTGCTTGAAGGCCACTTTTGTTCTCCATATCTACACGATATCCATCTAGAATGTTGTATAGCTCAGTCATGGTGAGGGTGTTCAGATTCTCTGTTCTCTTGATGGAGACATAGTAGAACGTCCACTCATTAGGGAGTGCACTCATGAACTTCCTTCAGAGGTCTCTCAGTTCAGGAGCGATTCCCATAGACTGAAGGGAAGAGATAAGATCCATATACCTGAAGTACTGTTGGTGTAAGGTCTCTCTAGCAATATGACTAAAGTTCTCAAATTGTTGCTTCAGTGAATCTTTCTTTGAGTTGTTGGAGTTGGAGTACATATGGGTTAAGGTGTCGAACAACTTTTTAGCAGTCTGGCAATTCACAAACCCTACCATAATGGAGTTTGGGATTGCAGTCATTAGAATAGTCATCGCCTTCTCATCAATCTCTATCAGCTTGAGATCTTCTTCGGAGTAGTCTTCTACTTCCTTCTTTATCATGGCACCACCACCAGCAAGTGAAGCCACCTTTGGCTTGCAGGGGCCATTTGCAATAGATTTTAACATACGGCTGTCTTGATATCGGATGAACCCTTCTATATATCTGCTACGTTGTTTGAAGTTTTCTAGGGTGATGATGGGTGCTTTAGTCATCGTTCCCATTTCACATTCAGATTTCTGGTTAAGGGCCATGTTTGAGTGAGAGAGTGAGTGAACAGGAGGTTGATTTAGATGGTTAGATCACACAATCAAGAGCCTAAATAGCTCTGATACCAATTGCATGATCGGTTTTGATACTCAACAAAAATATTTTACTCACAAACACACAAGAAGCAGAGTAATTCTAAGAGTTTATTATAATATACTAAGTAACGCAAAGAAAGCACAAGAGAATAATTTTCAAGATACTTGTATATATTATTTCTCAACTCAAAGTTTTACAAGACTCGATCAAGCTTACTACAAGAGTTACATTGAGAAATTATATATACTACTACCTACAGCCGGATATACTTTGATACCAAGTGGAAACCTTAATCTAAAGCTAATACTACAAAGCTAAAGTTAAGGTATCTTAGATAATATATTATCTAAGATATGGTAGCCATGACATGCGCCATTACTTACCTTTTGTCACCAGCTAAAGTTGGCAACTGTACTAACTGATGAACTGTGAACAGTGGAATAAAGTAAGGTCAACTACATGGTCATGGGAAAGTTCCATGTAGTATCTTAGAGATTTGCAGCGGAGTGTCAGAGACACCATACTTATGTCCATTGGTTCATAGTAAGTACTTCTAAAGGTTAACTGGCTTCGGAAGAACGTGTTCTTCCGAAGCCACTTATACTTCGGAAGTAGCTACTTCTTCCGAGGCTTCCTTTGGACTTCATACTTTGGAAGTTGTAGTCTTCATTTCTTCCAAGTGTTGAACTCTTCGAAAGAGCAGAGACTTTGTCTTCGGAAGCTGAGGCTTATCTTCAGAAGTTCCTTTGAGCTTTGCTTCGGAATTTCAGCATGTACCTTTGGAAGTGTTTAACTTGTCTTCGGAAGAGCTTCATTAGTTGTACTCAAAATCTTCTAAGTGTTTGGTTTTGGTTGCACCATCCTTTATGATCCAACATCTTCTCAAATGATGTGGCAATTCTTGTGGGGTTAGAACTACCTTTGGAGCTTGATGGTTCATGTTGTACAGTAGTGGTGCATAACTTATCAGCCTTCTTCATGATGATGGGATGACTTGGACATGAACTAGAACTCTTGTTGTTGGAGTTCAAGTTTGTGTCCTCAGTTTTAACACTCAAAGCCTCCTTCTTCAACAGCAACTGCAGCTTGCTGCTTTGGCTTCTCATTCTAGGGAGCTCTCTTAGTGTAATTTGGTTTGGATTGAGTTTGGCCACCATTTGCTCTTGGTGCCTTGCACTCTCTAGAAAAGTGTCCCATTTGGTTACAGTTGTAACACTTTACCTTGCTTTTATCTAGCCCAAACTTTTCACTGGTTGCATTGCAAGAAAACTTCCTCCCTGTCCTTTTGTAGAACTTCTTGGCTCTATGAGTGAGAAGAGCATCTACTGAACTATCTCCATATACTCTAGATCATCTGGATGGATACAATCCAAGTCTTCAAGGCTGAAGAGAAAGTTACCTTAGGATTCATCAGCAGAGAAAAGCATGAGAAGAACTTGTCTCTTGGGAAGGACTTCCTTGAGTGTAGTTTTCTCTTGGAGTCTTTGGGAAGGTGATGAAAGTACCTTTTGTGAGTTGTCAGGGTAGCATATAAGATGATGTTGAGGTTCTATGCTATCCATTTCAGTCACATGTAGGGTTGAAGCCATTTGATTGCTAGAGTTACCAGATGAATTTTGCATGTTCATTTCCATCTGGTATCCACTGAGAATACCATAAAACTCTATCAGAGTAAGAGTCTTAAGGTTCTCAGCCTGCTTGATAACAACACAATAATATGTCCATTGTCTAGGAAGAGAGGACATAAAATTCCTTACAATGTCCTTGTTCTCAAGAGTTACTCTAACATCCATTAGAGTATCCACAATCTTAACATACTTGAAGTATTGTTGAGTCATGGTATCACCTACTTTAAAGGTGAAGTTTTCAAACTGCTGCTTGAGGAGATCCTTCTTGTTCTCCTTGGCTTCAGTTGAGCCATCATACATAAGCTTCAGTGCTTCCTATAGTTGCTTTGCAGTCTTGCACTTCTTGAAGCCTCTGTAGATGGAGTTTGGAAGAGCAGTTTGAAGGGCTGTCATGGCTTTTTGATCAATCTCTATTCTCTTCATGTCTTCATCAGAGAAGTTAGCCACAGCCTTAGGAATCATACCACCACCAGTAGCAGATGGGGTGCTTGGTATGTAAGGTCCTTCAACAACAGAGTCCCACATCTTAGAGTCTTGAGATTTGATAAAACCTTCCATTCTTTAACACAAAGTATCAAAGTCTTCAGGAGTGATTAGTGGAGACTTTGTCATGGTTCTAGTTTCCATGTCAGCTTTAGAGATAGTTGCCATTTGAGATGTTAAGTATTTTATGTGTGTGAGGGATCTTAAGATTGTGAGATCTTATATTAAGAGCTTGGAATGCTCTGATACCAAATGCAGGACCATAAGAAGGGTGCAATGCACTTTTACACCACAACAACACAAGTGGAGAGTATGCAATAACACTTAATGGATCAAATGGGGAACTAGAAAAACTAGTTTATATGAAAGCTAAGAAACACATGTAATAAAGAGACAGAACAAGAACAGAATAACACAAGTATTTGGTTTTCAAGAATGATGTATATTTCTCTCTAGTTCCTTACATGTGTTTACAAAGAAATGACGATAAGATACAAGGACCAGGGATACTTATACTACATAACCGCTATGCTTTGAAGGCCAGCTGGATACATGATCTAGACAACAACAAAATCAATGTAGAGTCAAAGGCAGATTGCCTTTTGACTAGTGACTATAACATGTCATAGCTCACATCCTAATATATTACAAAAAGGATACAAGTACATAAAGTAGAAAGTTCAGACTCAATACCTCAATGTACAGTTACCAAAAGCATGGACCTTTCACCAACTCATGTAAAGTTGGTGTCTAATCAGAGTTGCAGTGGAAATTATGGTAAAGGTACATCAGATAATAGCATGTGTTCAAAATTCTTCGGAAGAAATCTGTCTTCAAGAATTGGCTTTGGAAGACTTTGTCTTTGAAGCTTCGGAAGACTTCATGTTTGGCTTCGAAAGATATTGGTCTTGGCTTCGGAAGATTTCACATTTAGAATGCTTTCTAAGGAGGAGTGTGAAACTTCCGAAGCATTCTACTTCAGTACACTTGTGCATGCATGTAGGAGAGACTTTGGATGTTTTGGGTTACATCAGCCTTATATGAAACCTTACAGAAGCCTTAGATGATATAGAATCTGATTTTCCTGATGACTAGTATGACGAAGTTCTAAAAGATGAAGATGTTTATGAGATTGTTGATTCTCTAATAAAAAATGTACAAGAAGACATTCCAAGTGATTTTGAAGATAGATATAATTATTTGGTGAAAAAGAAGTACAATTGTGTCTTCTTAGATGGTTTGAAAATAACTCAAATAAATGAAGAATATGAAAAGTGTTTGTTAGTTGAGTCTACTGCTTCATTGTATCCAAATGAAATGTGTATAGAGCATGGTAAATGGAGTTCTATGGTGAAAGCATAAATGTAGATGGTATTCCTGCCTCTGAATTGCATCATCCTAATCTTGAAGATATGAGCATTATAGATTTGAGGTTATGGTTGCAATCAAGGAATTATCCTAGAAAAAGATTGAATAGATTACAAGGAGCATCTTTGAGAAACTTGGTGAGAATTTTTCAATTAATCGATAAACAAAACAATAAGATGATAGTGCTTGATACAAATAATCCTCAGTATCTAGAGATTACTAAAGGAACAAGGATTCTAAAGCCTCATGAAATCAAATCTATGGAATTGGTGAGACGAAATTACAAAAGAAGAGAAGATCTAATAAAGATATTTCCTGAACAAGAAAAACAAACATACAAAGTCTTTATTGATTAGAAATAGTTATGGAATAAAGCAAGATCGGTTGGAGATGTAGTGAGAATTTTTTTGCAAACAGGACAATCAATATCTGAATTGTTGAATGTTATGATTGTACCTGATACTACTAAAGAGGTGAAGATAATAGCATGGAAATATGATGAAGTGTTTGATGCATTTTTTATCAAAAAAGTGAATGCTATTTGTGATGTATACCATTTCCACTCTAGCATTATTGCTTTGCCCATTCAAGACTAACACAATATATTTACACATTATTGCTTTGCTTATAGAAAAACCAATGTTTTCAATAAAAAAATAACCAGAAGAGTTTATTGCTTTGCCCAGTCTTTTTTATTTTTGTTATACTATAGGGACTTATTGTGTAAATATATGTTCCTTAGTTTTCATTGTTAGTATAAATAGGTTACTATATGTATTTTGTAGGAGGTGGAAACGACTAGAACGACTAGAACTTCTGTTCTTCACTTTGTACAGTGTATCCACTTTGTATTTACTATCAGTGAACTTTGCTATAAAATTTTGAAGTATTTTCTTGTGTTTGTTAACTTTGTGTTCATAATTGATCATTACCTTACAATATCATCACAGATCGATCCATTTGAACCTATCAATAAATCCTCATTACAAGCTTTGTTGAACTTTGCTTGCTAAAGATTCAAACACGACTTTAAACAAACACATTAACAATAAGTTTTGCAAGTCGTTGAAAATTATTCTGGATTTGCAACAAACACAATTGGGTGGAGACAGTGAAATCTTTAATTACGATGAGAATACGGTTGGAGATCGAATGGTGAAGTTCGTGATTTAAGAAGCTTTGCCTTTTAGTTACTTTTACAATACTTGGTTGGCCAACTTGATTCGAGAAACGCTTTACCTCGTTACACCCTTGTAAGTCGTACGACACTCATACGTTATTGTTTAAAATTATGGAAACAAACAAAAAATGATGTAATTGTACGTTTTGAAAATTTAAATATCGACATAAACTTAACTAGTGACATTTGGTCGGCTCCACACAGTTTACCCAAATCTTATATGTGCATCACCGCTTATTAGGTAGATCCCAAATCATGACATGATGAAACATACGATTGCATTTTAACTTTTTCCGTATCCACACACCGGAGAATTTTTGTTTTACTTTTTACATAATGTAATAATTATTTTTAATTTATAAAATAGTTTTTTTCAATTGTATTTGATAACGCTTCCAACAACACAACCACGGTTGAAAATTTAAAATTAAAATATCTTCCGCTTGCCAACGCCAGTTTTTTCCATACTTGTGTTGCACATATTATAAATGTAGTAGTGCAAAACGGACTATTCGTGCAATTTGTTGATAACTTTATTAAAACTTTCGATCTATGTTACATGACGTTTTTTTAAAGTAAAAAAACATATCAATATCATAAACAATTTGTAAGAATACAAAATTTATTTTTAAAGCATATTTAGTATGTACCTATTAGGTGAAACTCAAGTTGTCACATGTTTGATTGTGCTATAAAAAATAAAACCACTTTAAAAACTTTTTATGGTTGTTTTTCAGATAATAGCGAAGCCCACCCATTTCCGAATGCGGGTTGGAAAAGTATTTAACGTCTATCCGAATTTTTTGACATGTTTAAAATCTCAACTACAAAATTATCGGGAGTTTATGGTCTAATATTTATTTTATTTAACTATAAATTTATCAGGAGTTTTATGATAATTTTAAGTTAATAAAATTAAAGACACCATATTGTGGTCCAATCAAATTGATCCAACAGCCCACAAAGATTTGTTCAAAATACAATGTTACTAGTAGATGTGTTAAAAGTACGTCGATGCTTCGTTCCCCTAAATTTTTTGGTTTAAAAACAAACAATTCATATACCACTCTAAGTTTAAACTTCAACCGTTACAATAAGCTAAGTTCATTAAGACTTGCGGATCCCAAACAACAACATGGTTGAGCTTATATTGGATAAGCAAACCCCCCAGCTACTTTAAGTTTGCAAAGTCTTTCATATTACAGACTAGAGAATAGTTGAACCCGGATGGTTAAACAAGCTTGCTCATATTACTAGACCCACTTATCATGAATAGTGAGCTCATGCTGATGTCACTATGCTCGGGTCAACAACTCATATACATTACCATTGTTATCCCCGGGAACACGCTTTAGCATTTCCAAACTTTTACGACTCCCTAGAAAGTCAATACGTTTGATCTCCACATAACCATATTCTGCAGCTTCTTTGCTTGCATAAACTGATCTTAGCTTATCAGCATGCCTTGAATCAGTATGAATGGCTAACTCAATCTCCATTTTCGACATGTTTTCCTGTACCATTAATGAAGTTTCACATGCTGACAATTTAAAGCTATATTATCTTTAAGAAAAACTGTTTATTAATTTACCTGGTAAAATGCATATATGTGATCCAACAATCTCAAACATGTGAACCCTGAGTCACTAAAAAACGTCCTTGAACAGGGACCCATCTCCGAGAATCGGTCAACTGGAAACAGTATTGTTAGGAAATGGTTCTTGAAAACCAACTCATTCTTTTCACTGCAAAATTTAAGCACTAATTAGCAGGTATGGAATCATAAAGGAAAGAATGGATCATTTTTTTTATATCATAAGTAAAAAGAGTGGAACATTTAATTCAAAATAAACATAATAAGCACATGATTAAAATCTTAAAGAAGATATAATAATGAAAATATGTTTTCTAGATATTTTTGAAAAGTAAGGATTTTTTATAAGGTTCATGTTATCGGAGATTACCAAATAATAGTGTTTATTTTCAATATAAATAACCATATATATAGATATGTATATATGTATATATATGTATATATATATATGTATATATGTATATATATGTATATATATATATGTATATATGTATGTATATGTATATATATATATGTATATATGTATGTATATGTATATATGTATATGTATATATGTATATATGTATATGTATATATGTATATATGTATATATGTATGTATATGTATATATGTATATGTATATATGTATATATGTATATGTATATATGTATATATGTATATATGTATGTATATGTATATATGTATATGTATATATGTATATATGTATATGTATATATGTATATATGTATATATGTATGTATATGTATATATGTATATGTATATATGTATATATGTATATGTATATATGTATATATGTATATATGTATGTATATGTATATATGTATATGTATATATGTATATATGTATATGTATATATGTATATATGTATATATGTATGTATATGTATATATGTATATGTATATATGTATATATGTATATGTATATATGTATATATGTATATATGTAT
>BJCM01057702.1:0-13013 GCA_018326385.1 Flaveria bidentis
GAAGCTTCAGAGACAAAGTCTTCCGAAGCCTCAACTCTTGAAGACAGATTTCTTCCGAAGACTTTTAGTAACATGCTTTATCTGATGTACTTTTCTATAAGGCTGGACCCCTTCCCGCTGCAACTCTGTAAAGTCACCAACTTGCATGAGTTGGTGAAAAGGTCCATGCTTTTGGTAACTGTACATTGAGGTCTTGAGTCTATAACTTTTTACTTCATGTACTTTATCCTTTTTGTAATAGATAAGGATGTGAGCTATGGCATGTCATAGTCGCTAGTCAAAAGGCGATCTGCCTTTTGACTCTACAATTGATTTTGTTTGTGCCTAGTCAATTGTATCCAGCTGGCTTTTATAGTATAGCCGGCTGTAGGATGTAGCATAAGAATATCATGTTCTTGTATCTTTCCTTTATGCTTTGTAACGCTTGTAATAGAACATAGAGAAAGCAATATACTGCATTCTTGAAAAAACCATATACTTGTGCTCTTGTGTTCTGTCTCTTACATTACTTGTGTTCTTAGTGTCTTACTTGTGGTTAATCCAGTTCACTGTTTGATTAAGTTTTGGTTAATCTCCTCTTTGTGTTGTTGTGTTGTAAGTGACCCCCTTCACCGGTCCTGCACTAACCATATAGGACATGAGGCAAACCAGATCAGGATTCACACTACATCAAAATAATAAAATAATAGTTAGATCACAGATCATAAATGGATGACTGGTTGCGGCTAAATACAAGAAATGGTTGCAAATCCAGAGCAACCAAGATCATTTTAGAAATATCATCACAACCGAAAAACCACAAAATTTCAACAACATCTTGTTGAGGCATAAACACAAAGTGTCTTAGATGAACGCAACTTCATTAACATCAACAACAAGCATGAAGCAAATATCAATTTCACCAAACAATATAAGCAAAGCAAAATAAATTTACTAAGGTGTAAACTTCCTCGAAAGAGATAGAAGAAAGGTAAAGTTGAGGGTTCTGGGACATGTTAGCCATCATCATTGACGAAGAATTTTCATTTTAAAATACACAACACAGAAAAGCAAACAACCACCACAACGAGAACCATTGTTGTCTAGGGTTCACCAAACAATACACAAGCCTGCAACGTAACGAATGAGGTCCAACAAGAATCAAGTAGAAATATACATTATAGGTGCGGGTGGTCTCACATGGCATACTGGCCAAGACGACAACGACTTCAATGGCGGGTGGTCTCCACTTCTCTCTTTGAAAAAAAAAGAAAAAAAAGAAAGAGGAACAACTAGTGAGGGGGACAACCTATCGCTCCTTCAATGGCGACGGTTGTGGGGGTTGATAGTCGCCACCTAGAAAGTACCACCACTACCGGTAGGCGATTCTCCCTTTCGATAGTGAAGGCGTTGGTAGTCGTCGACAGGGGATAACAAGTCAATCATAGAAAAAGTAAACACAAACCCTCCCATCCCTCTCTTTGTAAAAAGAAGAGAGGTAGAAGCTAGAAACTTTCGTGACCAAACTCACAAAGTTCAGAACATCATTGTTTCTTCCGTTGGTCTTTTAATAATAACTAGAATTTTTCCCCCTTGCGTTGCGCGGGAACTTTTGTCATATGCCGAATATCATAACGCAGATGTCAAACACGTTGAAATGACTATTGTTATCACCGTGCTACACGGCGGTAGTCTAGTCAATTTTCCACATACAACGTTACGTTACTTGATCGTTATATGTCCGGCTTGTCGAAAACCATAAAATCCAAGTTTGCGAAACTCAAAAACACTAAACTTTAATAGCCAAACTTAAAAAAGAACTTTACTATAAATAACTAAGTGGTCAAATACTAAGATCCTAAACTTTAGTAGCCAAAGTAATACCCAACGGGACAGGAGTTCCACACGAATGATGTGTTGCTTTTGTTGCCATTTATCTAGCTCGTCAAACCAAAAAATTGAAGTTTGGTGGAGAAACTTAAAGTACTAAGCTTTAGTGGTCAAAGTTAAAAAATATAACTTTATTTTAAACAATTTTGTAGCCAAACTTTAATATACTAAACTTTAGTGGCCAAAGTTAAATAACTATAAATTATTACTAAAAGTGAAACTACTTAGAACTATTGTGGTTAAAATCTAAAAACTCAAAACTATATTATTCATTTCTCATGGCAATTAATTATAGTAACCAAACTCTAAGATACTAAACATTAGTGGCTAAAATTAAATAACTAAAAATTATTGCACTAAAATTGAAACTACTTAAAACTATTATGATTAAATTCTAAAAACTCAAAACTATACTATTCATTTCCCATGCTATTTTATTATAGAGTAATGTAATGTAATTTGGCTTTTAACTAGCTAGTTTAACTACATAAATAGTTCGTTTGAAATCAAATGAAAATTTTGTTATAAAAGATTTTGAGCAATTGGTCCATTAATACTCAACAAAATCACACATGATTTGATGAGTTGATAATGATATGAAGAGCTAAAGAACCATCGAGATGTCACATCATTCGTAAACTTTAAGTTATTTGTGGCCTTGTGGGCCAATTATTAAAGATTTTGTCACCAACAACCTTCAATTATTCTATCATTTATAAATTATATATTAGAACGCTCCCATATGAGTTTTGTATTTATTATTTTATTTTATAATTGTTTAAGATAAAAAATGAAAAATATGATATACTGTGGTGTGATACTTCATTTAAATATAAATATATAACATGCCTTATACTAGTTGGAAGGAGTTTAACTATTACGATGGATGGAATATAATTCGTGGTTGGAAGGAGTTTAACTACTAGTCTATTACGATGGTCCATTGTTTTTTCTTTTCATTATAATATTGCACTAATGATATCGGTCCAAGTAATTTATTCCTTCTCTTTTACACAAAAAAGACTAATGGAAGTAGTATAAAATATAAAAAGTTGTTAATTTGGACGCACTTTATTTTCTTTTGAATGATTAAAAGACTAATTTTCACATTGAATAAACTCTTAAACTGCAATTAAAAATAAATCATATTAATTTTACCAATTCAAACAATAAAATTTTAAAGATTATTTTTTAAACTTAATTTTCTAATCTTGATTAGCATAAGTTAAATCATAACTAATATGCTAATCATGTATATAAGTGTATGTATACACTTATAAATTTACAAGTTCAATTGTATGGTTTCAGTTTAGTATTTTTTTTGTTATAAACAAAACCAAAATCAAATCGAAAATCCGGTTTTTAATAAACTATCAAAACCAAACCATCGGTTTCTTATTGCTTCCGGTTTTGTCGCTAATTGTTTTGTCTCAAACTCATCGTCGCCTCCGTGTCTACTTAACACCTTAGATAATGTGGTATGTCCTTGTCGCATGCTACAAGATACCAAAAAGAAGACGAAAGATAGAAATTACACGTTTTTAAAATAAATCTTTAGATAAGAATACACATACCCGCTCAACCATGCCATACACCTTTATGTCGATGATGGTGGCTGTGTTGGTGGAAGTGGAGGTCAACAGTAGTGGATGTGTTGGTGCAGGTAGAGGTCAATGGTGGTGATGGTGTTAGTCTTTCTCTGTTGATGGAGTTTTGATTGTGGTGGTGGTGGTGGTGATTACGGATTTGGATGCGAAAGAGATGAAATATTTTTGTTTTTATTTAGTTTTAATATATTGTAAAAATAGTCCTTTAACTAATAAACTATGTTAATAAGTTAAATCCTTATAAGCTAAATAACTAAAATTCTTTTGTTTTTAACAGAATTAATTAATGATGTTAGTGGTTTGGATTTATTCAAGTAGAATTACAAATCACAGGTAGCAAATCACGATTTAAAACCTTTAGATAAAACTGTTATTTACGTCGAACCATAAAAATTTACTCAAATCACAAAATCTAAAAACATTAGCATACGAGTAGGGTGTAGTGGTAATCTGAAGTTGTTGGTAAAAAAAAAACAAAAAAAAAAAACATACTACACTAGAGTATCTCATTTGTCTTGTGAAAGTACCGAACACTAAAGAGTAAAGCAGCAAAGCACCCTACTTTCACCACCACTGCACTGCACTGCACTGCACTGCACTACACCACCGGACCTTCTCTTTCGTCTTCACCTTCCACCGCCTCATTACATCAGTCTCTACAACAATGACCTCAACAACACTCTTCCTACTAGCATTCTCCAACACCATACTCCTATCACTAGCCCACTACTCCTCCTCCTCATCCTCATCACCACCATCATCACCGTCGGAGTGGAGATCCGCCAGAGCCACCTACTACGCCGCCGCCGATCCCCGCGACGCCGTCGGCGGCGCGTGCGGCTACGGAGATCTGGAGAAGGCGGGCTACGGCAAGGCCACCGCTGGCCTCAGCACGGTGCTGTTCGAGAGAGGGCAGATCTGCGGCGCGTGCTTCGAGGTGAAGTGTGTTGATGACCTCCGGTGGTGTATTCCGGGGACGTCGATTATTGTCACGGCAACGAACTTCTGTGCGCCTAATTATGGCTTTCCGGCCGACGGTGGCGGCAAGTGTAACCCTCCCAACGCGCATTTTGTTCTGCCGATTGAGATTTTTGAGAAGATTGCGATTTGGAAGGCGTCTAATATGCCCATTCAGTATCGGAGGTATGATTGATGTTGCGTGTTTGGTTGTGACTTTGTTGAAATGATTTTGTTGCAATTGCCCAATTGGAATTTATGTAGATTGAGTAGATTTTTAAAGGGATTGAGTTGATGGAGAACAGTCAATGTCATACTGTTGGAATTAGGGTTGAAATTGATTTGGTGATGGTCATCATGCATCAAGGATTAGCTTACTTATCTACTTATCTTACAATGTGAAAGAGATTGAATTGATGTTGAATAGGTTGAGTGCATATGCAATAGCATACTGTTGGAATTAGGGTTGAAGTTGATTTGTGATTATCATCATTCATCAAGAATTAGCTTGGTTTTCTGTTTTATCAAAAGTATTAAGGAAGTTTGTTTTCTTTGATTTGGGTTGGAATTGATGTGTGACGGTTGTTAAGAATTAAGACGAATTGCATCTTTGTTGACAGAATTAAGTGCAGAAAGGAGGGAGGAATGCGGTTCGCGATTGATGGAGCTGGAGTGTTCTTATCAGTGCTGATCAACAATGTTGCTGGTGCAGGAGACATATCGGCTGTGAAGATTAAGGGTTCAAGAACTGGGTGGCTTCCGATGAACAGAAACTGGGGGCAAAACTGGCACATAAATGCTGATCTGAAAAATCAACCACTTTCTTTTGAGGTGACTACTAGTGATGGATTAACTGTTACATCTTATAATGTTGCTCCAAAAGATTGGAATTTTGGTCAGACCTTTGAAGGCAAGCAGTTCCAATCTTGAATCAGTTTTCTGTTTTCACATACTTGGTGTCAAAGCATAGAGCTTAGTCTTTTTTGTGGTATCCATTGTAGACACTAGCCAATATCATGTAACATTGGGATTTTTACTTTCTTTAATTGTATAAAATAAAATTTTAATTTGAAAAAGTTCCTTTTGTCTTAATATTTTGTCTTTTATTGAAAGAAAGCTTATCAATTATGATGATGTTAAACATAACAAAGAGTAAAACATGTGAGGAATGACAAAATCTTGATGAACATAGAATCTTTTCATTCTTCTAATGTCCCAGGAATTTTACCAGGCCATCAAAGAGATTCGATAATAATAATAATGTATACTTTAGAGCAGTACTAGACAATTTCAAATGGTTTTCATCCTCCCAAAATATATATTGTTACTCAAAAGCATATACAAATATGACATAAATTGCATGTCATGGGACATGTACCTCAGAGGATACATATATAACACTGGTACCTATAAGTACATTAATGTCAGTCTCATAGCAAAACTTTGATTAACAGAGATTAATATGAAATTTGAATTAGCAACATACAGCTGTTGCTATTAGAACATACGAGTATTAACCTTTAAGAGGTGACACAAAGGTAAGCATTTGTGCATTTACTAGATTTATCATGTTTGAAACAACTTCCTTTTGACGGCTACCTGTTGGGGAAAACCTGTATTTTGCTTAATCCAATTGGTTAACATAGTATTAATCGAGTCTTGTGAGTTTTCTGGCAAGTGTTATTGTAATTGCCAAAAGAATATACGTAAGTATTTGCAAGTTGTAATAGTAATGCAACAAGACAAAATGATGAGAACATGAGGCATGTGAAAGAGATAAAAGTTACCTTGCTGGCCATGGGCTGCATGTGCTCAAAATCTAATAGTTTCAGTGATTCAAGGGACCAGTAGACAATAGACCAGAAACTTTTCTATTTCCGAACAAACATTACAAGAATTTTGCATGTAAACCATCTAATCAAACAGCACAGGATCATATATCACAATAGTATGGAACAAATCCGCCAACCAAAATCTTTTTCGTTGAAAAACTTCATGTGAATATACTTGCAAATCCAGAGATGTTGTCTACAAAATACAAATTGCTCTAAATCTACAGTCAATTGTTACCCAAACAAAAAAGAAAATTGAAACTCTATGCATGTAACAATAACATTGATACGTGTTGAATTATATGAAACTCGTTTGGGACTTCAGGTTTCAGTTTTTTGGCACACACCAACTAACGCAAGATGAAAAACTTGCTGATATTGGTGTAATGTTAGCCTGCAGAAACATCAAGAACCTCAACTAGTATAACATTGTGATCAACCTTCAAGAAAATCACTCATGACACAACATCATAGCTTTTGATGAGACTCAATAAGCAATGCATTCAGCATAACATGAACAGAAGCTTCATAAACCACATCACTATAATGCATCCCGTCTAACGAACAACCAACACCACATCTACTACTCAACATCTCAACATCTAGTAATAATAAAGACCCACCATCACGACGCAAGAGCTTGCTTTTATAAAGCTCTCGATTATAAGCACTGCACATCTCCCGGGTCATTTTGACCCGTTTCTCCTCTGTATTCAGCAACCCATTTATCAACGTTGGCATACCAATCCAAAACAAATGCAGCGCCCGAGCAGAATCAGACTCCGCATCAAACTTACGTGACACTGGAAGTGATCTAAACAAAGAATCCCTAAGCAACTGCAACGAAACACCATAATCTGTATAATTTGTTAAGTGTAACATATGCCACAACCCTGAACCCATCACCAACACATCAGGGTAAGTATGATTTCGCGTAAACTCTGTAACAACATCAGTCAGATTCGTAACATAAGGCGACCACAAAAAGTCCAATTTCAACCCAATTTCCTCAACAACAATATGATAATCACTATGCCTCTTGAACAAATCATCATGAATCGATTCCATCTTATCAGAACCCAAAATCAAATCCAACAAAGACACTGTAAACAATCGCGCCTGCGAATCACCAGCGACGACAACCCAAGACCCATTTAACAGATCCGAAACATCGACCCGACCCAATTTCTGGAAATCACAATCATAAGATCCAGAACTGTTATCCCAATTCCACGAAAACCCATCAAAATTAGACCGAAAAGCAACATCATTTAGCAACGAAATGCACGAATCTCCACGATCTTGTTGAAACAAAACAGTGGGTGTTTGAGGGAAGAACGAAGGGAAGTAAGGAATAAGGTGTATACATACAGCAAGAGTGATGAACAAAGCACCGCTAAAGAATAGAACTTTATTACGACTGAGATGCCATCCCGCCATACCCATTGGCACAAACAACACTACACAGGCCGCCATTATCCCCAATTGAACGGCCCCAAAGAACATCTTCTTGATGATCGAATCGATGGGTGTTCGATTTCAATCTGTTTTCTTGAATTGATCTGTGAACGACTGTTGGTGGATGGTGATTGATGGTTGTGGTTTAGGGTTGGAGTTGGGTGAGTGGGGGCATTGGATTGTGAATGAAGGGAAGTTTGATTGATACGGTGTAACAGATGATGAAGGTGAAAGAGGGGTGGATATGGTGGGATCTTTCGATCTTTGAGTTGATTGCAGAATCGATCACCGACTGTTGTTGGAAATTTACTTTTAATTAATTCGTTGATTTACTGTTTAGAAGATGATCCAGAAGGATGTATAAGCGTTTGAGGATGAAGGGGTCCAAATCGGCAAATTCTGTACTGATTCGATGACTCGTTATGGGTCATGGATCCATGGATCCAGCCCATTTTAATTTAAACTTGACCCGCTTTTCGGTTTCCGGCCCATTACATGCAGCCCAACTATCGGCCTTTCTCCCCAAAAAGAGGCTTCTAAAGTCCAAATGAGTGTGAAATATTTCCTCGGGTTTGGGTTTGGGTTTGGGTTTGGGTTTGGGTACCGCATTAATTTTAATTATTATTCTCTCTTAACTCTTGTTTAGTGATGCTTCATTTTAATAGCTTTATTATGTGAAATGTAATTTTTTTGGAATATGTATTTTATGATATTGATTACACTTTTAAGTTTGTATGAACATATCTTTCGGATGATTTTTAAATCATCTTGAAGTTACATATTATAGATATTTCAAACCTTTTTTGATAATGATTATATGTTTCTACTTTATAATATTTGATTTATTTTAATTGTTGAAAACATATAATTATATGAAAAGTAGAATAGAAAGAAAAGATATAGTCCTAGTAATCCTAACGAGCATTTTTTTTAAAAATTTTCTTAGACATACCTCATATATTTGACTGGATAACATTGTCTTCAACTCAAGTTCATATTTATATTTCATTTTTTTGTTGGTGTACTTTGGTGACTTAAGTCTAAAGGGTCAAAACCAGTATAGACGGTTAACATTTTATTTTAGAAAGACACATTCAAGTATTATGGATAGTTTCAATTACTGTTAAAAGAAAACATAATAGCAATATTGCTTTTGATAGTCAGGTACTCCCATTTGAATTGAGAGGCTTGCTTAAAACTAGTTAAAAGCAGATTGTCCTACTTTTTCTAAAGTCCTGATGTCACCATATGGACCTAGAAGGCATATCTAATAGAAAAGGATATAGAGTCGGTCACATAATATAACAGGTTTATTAGATAAATACTGTGGACCATGTACAAAATTTCTAAATTAAACAAACATTACTCAATTTCATTGCAACAACCGGACAATAAATAGACGTTTAATTTAACTAATAGAACCTGAATTTTTGGTACCGTTGGCATCTGTTTGATAATTAACTTTTATAAAAAGTATGAAGTACGGTTGACGTCATGTATTAGAAAGGCTTACTCAGGTTCAGGTATTGGTGGTAGTTTCATATATCAATTTTTTTTAAGTTAGACCATTTCCTTATATAACATGCTTTCTATTTTCTTATGTTCATGAAAAACAATTCCTCTAGCTTTGAATACACTATAGGCGCGGTTTTATTGCATGCTTTTTTAGATCACGTCCCAAGCCTAATTGTTAGTAATGGTTCTTTTATTATTGAAAATCTAAAACTGAACTTTTAATTTGAAATATAAAATCAAATTGAACAAAGTCTTGTTCATGTTCATTCATTAAAAAAATAAAATAATTGTTTATGTTCATTCATTAAAATCTAAAACTGAACTTTTTAGATCACGTTCCAAGCCTAACGTGATTTATTGTTCGTGTTCGTTAATTAACAAAATGAATTATTCATGAACCACTCATGACCACTTAACTAACATAAATAAACAAAAACAAATATTCATACAAAAGTTTTTCAGGTTTTTAACACAAAGCTAACAAAATATCTGAAGAAATTATAATTAACAAAAAAATTTAAATTTTTGTCGAACCCCAGCATAAAATGAAGCTTAAAATATTAATATGAGGATGTTGATAGAGACGCATAGCATAACTACGATTTCTGTTATGCGATTTCATATTCTTAAAAGCTTAAAACTAGTAAACAAAAATATAAAATCTTTAAATGAACCGACATAAAAGAACACATACATTAATATTCATGAATATAAACGAACGAACGTAACTTCTATTCATGTTTGTTTGTTTAGCTTAACAAACGTATTTATTTTGTTTGTGTTCATTCATTTATCAAACAAACGAACATAAACGAACTCTCACCAAACAGTTTACAAAGTGTTCGTTGATCTTTAGTTTGTTTTCGACCTTAAATAATTCTATTGAGAAATCGTTTATCATTTATATAACACTTGAAATAACTTATGGATGTGAAAAATAAAAGTACAATATCTTTGGATAGGATCTGGAGGCTCGCTCGTTCATTGATGAACTAAAAACACATAGTAAACTTGTTATTTTAGCTCTAAACAGTTTACATTGTCATTTTTCAGCTCATATTAATATTATACTTGTCAGGATTACTTGCAGGTGTTTTAACTAATATGCGGTTATTATGATATTTAGTCATTATTATCATCTTAAAGTTGAGTTATATACTTCTTGTACAGTTATCATATTTAATAGTTTATCATTCTTTTGAAATCGCATCTTTATTCTGTTCTATTTGGGCTGAGATTCAAGTGACATTATTTAATTTCTGGACAGAAAAGAGACATTGGGCCGACAACCTTTCGGCATATAATTCAATAAAAAATAATTGTTTCCTCGTTACTGTTATAATTATTATTATTATATACAAAATATAATCTCTTCAGTTTTACGTTGATTAACAAGATTAAACATAAACCTATTTCTAAATCCTTATGTAATTACTTATAATACTTATGTATTCATATTTATTTAGTTTAAAAAATTAAGTTATTTATCAAGCAAAATGTTATTACTTCATTACACATTTAGTTATCATTCAACTTTAAAGTTAATTCGAAAAGCATTTTAATAACTTGCTATTTATGTTCTCGTCACTACGTTTACATGCATGTTCATACCTCTCCTTTTTTATTTGTGTTTAAGATAATATTTAATAAGCTGTTCAAAATATGCTTTCCTTGCTTTCATACATATATGCTTTTGAATGATTAATGTTGAGCACAAAATGATTATTTCACTAGCATATAAAATAATAAAGTATGGGGGATACATCATAGATCATACATACAAATCCGAGATGATGTATGCAGCTACGAGGGAAGTTATTACAGGTTTTAAACTTTTACCACAGGGATCCTCAAAATTCATCGTTTATGACATTATGTCTAAGCCTAATTTCTAAACCTTTAAGGTTTTGTAGCTATAATTTAATTTGTTTTAATCATGACTTTAAGTTAAACCTTTAAGTTTTCGTGGTTATAATTTAATCTGTTTTAGAATCATGAGTTTAAGTTATATATTTAATCAGTTTTATACTTATAATTTTATTCATTTTTCTTCTTGTTTACCTTTAGGCTTCATATCATGTATAGACATCTAGGAATTCAGTTAACGTTCATCATTTGTAGTTAACAATTCGTTAACGTTCATAACTTTTTTCACGACATCATTTTTTCAAAAAAAAAATTTCACCATAAAATTCAGTATTTTTTTATCTTTCCAACGCCTACCACATTGATATATTTTTTTAAATAAATCATCAATCCGTTATTTACATATGTGTAAATCTAGTTATACACATGTGTAGTACTGGATTTACACATGTGTATATCCGATATTACACATATGTAAAACGAATTTCGTTAAAAACGAGAATTTTTTTATTTTTTATAATTTTTTTATTTTTTTTATGAAAGATGGAAAGTAGGGGAACATTTTTGTGTTTTTATTTTTTTTATTTTTATGTTATTTTTTTATTTATAAATTTTTTAAATATGTTTTTGTTAATTCTAATTTTTCCATTGAGAACTAATCATTGAGATTGGTTCTAAGAGTTCTCACAAAAAAAGCTAGTTCTCATTTGATCTCTCTTCTATATATATATTTGCTTTAGTAAACCCATGTATTAAACTGGTCGAAAAATATTATTAAATAAATCATAATTTTACATAATTATAAAATAATATTATAAGATAAAATTTGTATTAAATTATGTAGGAGTAAAAAATTATAAATAATAAAACAACAATATCAATTTTTTATTTTTTATTTTTTAAAAATTAAATATTTTGTTTTAAAATTTATCATTTTTATAAATATCCTTATTATAACTCTCATTTTATATTATTTTTGGTTTAAAACAATATTACTTTTTAGAAACACTAAATTTAAAATATTTCATATTTTAAAATAAGTTTAATGTATTAAAAATATATTTTATAACAATTTAATATCTTTCTTAATATATTAGAAAATTATATTTAATTAAAAAAATTGATATTATTTGTAATTATTTAGTATGAGAGAGAAATATAAAAAAAATTTGAAAATGAATGTGATGTTGCTTTGTGTCCTTCATAATTTTTTTTATTAAAGTAAAATGATATACATATATATATATATATATACATAGATATATATACATATACATATATATATACATATATATATATATACATATATACATATATATACATACATATATACATATATATATACATATATACATATATATATACATATATATATATATATATAGAGAGAGAGAGAGAGAGAAGGGATCCTAAGAAAACCAACATATTTTGAGAAAATCATGAAAACCAAATTCATCCAATCAAAATTTTTCTTTAATTATTTACATTTATTATATTCAAAGGGTATTTAAGTAATTTTATACATAATTTATTTTTAATTAATGTTAAATCCCTAAATTTAATCCCCATGATCGAACTAATAAGCACAATTCTTAGGAATGGTTAATTCAATCCATCGTTATTAGTTTTTTCTCGATTCGTGTTGTTCTATTGTGGTTTCAAGCTCAAAAGTTAGCAAGAAAGATGATTTTGTGAAATCAAGGTCAAAGGTTAGCAAAGATGATGGAATCAAGTTATAGGCTAACGAAGGAGGAAGATGAAACCCACAAAATCCATGAAATCAATTCTTTAATTGTTTCTCAATGAAATCGATGGATCAGTTTATGAGGACATTATCGTCGATGAAGAAACCAACAAAATCGATTCATGCTCTTGCCACCATGGATGGTTACAAAGAAAGAAGATGAAG